>JAVTVY010024745.1:0-91602 GCA_036873755.1 Hanleya hanleyi
ATGATTAACACACCAAACATCATTCAGTAACCAGCCGTCGTCAATAAATAATTATATGATTAACACACCATACATCATTCAGTAACCAGCCGTCGCCAATAAATAATTATATGATTAACACACCCATACATCATTCAGTAACCAGCCTTCGTCAATAAATAATAATATGATTAACACACCATACATCATTCAGTAACCAGCCGTCGCCAATAAATAATTATATGATTAACACACCATACATCATTCAGTAACCAGCCGTCGCCAATAAATAATTATATGATTAACACACCCATACATCATTCAGTAACCAACCGTCGCCAATAAATAATAATATGATTAACACACCCATACATCATTCAGTAACCAGCCTTCGTCAATAAATAATAATATGATTAACACACCCATACATCATTCAGTAACCAGCCTTCGTCAATAAATAATAATATGATTAACACACCATACATCATTCAGTAACCAGCCGTCGCCAATACACATCCATACATCATTCAGTAACCAGCCTTCGTCAATAAATAATAATATGATTAACACACCCATACATCATTCAGTAACCAGCCTTCGTCAATAAATAATAATATGATTAACACACCATACATCATTCAGTAACCAGCCGTCGCCAATAAATAATAATATGATTAACACACCCATACACCATTCAGTAACCAGCCTTCGTCAATAAATAATAATATGATTGACACACCCATACATCATTCAGTAACCAGCCGTCGCCAATAAATAATAATATGATTAACACATCCATAAATCATTCAGTAACCAGCCGTCGCCAATAAATAATAATATGATTAACCCACCCATACATCATTCAGTAACCAGCCTTCGTCAATAAATAATAATATGATTAACACACCCATACATCATTCAGTAACCAGCCGTCGCCAATAAATAATAATATGATTAAAACACCCATACATCATTCAGTAACCAGCCTTCGTCAATAAATAATAATATGATTAACACACCATACATCATTCAGTAACCAGCCGTCGCCAATAAATAATAATATGATTAACACACCCATACATCATTCAGTAACCAGCCTTCGTCAATAAATAATAATATGATTAACACACCCATACATCATTCAGTAACCAGCCTTCGTCAATAAATAATAATATGATTAACACACCCATACATCATTCAGTAACCAGCCGTCGCCAATAAATAATAATATGATTAACACACCCATACATCATTCAGTAACCAGCCTTCGTCAATAAATAATAATATGATGAACACACCCATACATCATTCAGTAACCAGCCTTCGTCAATAAATAATAATATGATTAACACACCATACATCATTCAGTAACCAGCCGTCGCCAATAAATAATAATATGATTAACACACCCATACATCATTCAGTAACCAGCCTTCGTCAATAAATACTAATATGATTAACACACCCATACATCATTCAGTAACCAGCCTTCGTCAATAAATAATAATATGATTAACACACCCATACATCATTCAGTAACCAGCCTTCGTCAATAAATAATAATATGATTAACCCACCATACATCATTCAGTAACCAGCCTTCGTCAATAAATAATAATATGATTAACACACCCATACATCATTCAGTAACCAGCCTTCGTCAATAAATAATAATATGATTAACACACCCATACATCATTCAGTAAACAACCGTCGCCAATAAATAAAATGATTAACACACCATACATCATTCAGTAACCAGCCTTCGTCAATAAATAATAATATGATTAACACACCATACATCATTCAGTAACCAGCCTTCGTCAATAAATAATAATATGATTAACACACCCATACATCATTCAGTAACCAGCCTTCGTCAATAAATATTAATATGATTAACACACCATACATCATTCAGTAACCAGCCGTCGCCAATAAATAATAATATGATTAACACACCCATACATCATTCAGTAACCAGCCTTCGTCAATAAATAATAATATGATTAACACACCCATACATCATTCAGTAACCAGCCTTCGTCAATAAATAATATGATTAACACACCCATACATCATTCAGTAACCAGCCTTCGTCAATAAATAATAATATGATTAACACACCATACATCATTCAGTAACCAGCCTTCGTCAATAAATAATAATATGATTAACACAACCATACATCATTCAGTAACCAGCCTTCGTCAATAAATTATAATATGATTAACACACCATACATCATTCAGTAACCAGCCTTCGTCAATAAATAATAATATGATTAACACACCCATACATCATTCAGTAACCAGCGTTCGTCAATAAATAATAATATGAGTAACACACCCATACATCATTCAGTAACCAGCCTTCGTCAATAAATAATAATATGATTAACACACCCATACATCATTCAGTAACCAGCCTTCGTCAATAAATAATAATATGATTAACACACCCATACATCATTCAGTAACCAGCCTTCGTCAATAAATAATAATATGATTAACACACCCATACATCATTCAGTAAACAACCGTCGCCAATTAATAATATGATTAACACACCATACATCATTCAGTAACCAGCCTTCGTCAATAAATAATATGATTAACACACCCATACATCATTCAGTAACCAGCCTTCGTCAATAAATAATAATATGATTAACACACCATACATCATTCAGTAACCCGCCGTCGCCAATAAATAATATGATTAACACACCCATACATCATTCAGCAACCAGCCTTCGTCAATAAATAATAATATGATTAACACACCCATACATCATTCAGTAACCAGCCTTCGTCAATAAGTAATAATATGATTAACACACCCATACATCATTCAGTAACCAGCCTTCGTCAATAAATAATAATATGATTAACACATCATACATCATTCAGTAACCAGCCTTCGTCAATAAATAATAATATGATTAACACACCCATACATCATTCAGTAACCAGCCTTCGTCAATAAATAATAATATGATTAACACACCCATACATCATTCAGTAACCAGCCTTCGTCAATAAATAATAATATGATTAACACACCATACATCATTCAGTAACCAGCCGTCGCCAATAAATAATATGATTAACACACCCATACATCATTCAGTAACCAGCCTTCGTCAATAAATAATAATATGATTAACACACCCATACATCATTCAGTAACCAGCCTTCGTCAATAAATAATAATATGATTAACACACCATACATCATTCAGTAACCAGCCGTCGCCAATAAATAATAATATGATTAACACACCCATACATCATTCAGTAACCAGCCTTCGTCAATAAATAATAATATGATTAACACACCCATACATCATTCAGTAACCAGCCTTCGTCAATAAATAATAATATGATTAACACACCATACATCATTCAGTAACCAGCCGTCGCCAATAAATAATAATATGATTAACACACCCATACATCATTCAGTAACCAGCCTTCGTCAATAAATAATAATATGATTAACACACCCATACATCATTCAGTAACCAGCCTTCGTCAATAAATAATAATATGATTAACACACCCATACATCATTCAGTAACCAGCCTTCGTCAATAAATAATAATATGATTAACACACCATACATCATTCAGTAACCAGCCTTCGTCAATAAATAATAATATGATTAACACACCCATACATCATTCAGTTAACAACCATCGCCAATAAATAATATGATTAACACACCATACATCATTCAGTAACCAGCCTTCGTCAATAAATAATAATATGATTAACACACCATACATCATTCAGTAACCAGCCTTCGGCAATAAATAATAATATGATTAACACACCCATACATCATTCAGTAACCAGCCTTCGTCAATAAATAATAATATGATTAACACACCATACATCATTCAGTAACCAGCCGTCGCCAATAAATAATAATATGATTAACACCCCCATACATCATTCAGTAACCAGCCTTCGTCAATAAATAATAATATGATTAACACACCCATACATCATTCAGTAACCAGCCTTCGTCAATAAATAACAATATGATTAACACACCCATACATCATACAGTAACCAGCCTTCGTCAATAAATAATAATATGATTAACACACCATACATCATTCAGTAACCAGCCTTCGTCAATAAATAATAATATGATTAACACACCCATACATCATTCAGTAACCAGCGTTCGTCAATAAATAATAATATGAGTAACACACCCATACATCATTCAGCAACCAGCCTTCGTCAATAAATAATAATATGATTAACACACCCATACATCATTCAGTAACCAGCCTTCGTCAATAAATAATAATATGATTAACACACCCATACATCATTCAGTAACCAGCCTTCGTCAATAAATAATAATATGATTAACACACCATACATCATTCAGTAACCAGCCGTCGCCAATAAATAATAATATGATTAACACACACATACATCATTCAGTCACCAGCCTTCGTCAATAAAATAATAATATGATTAACACACTCATACATCATTCAGTAACCAGCCTTCGTCAATAAATAATAATATGATTAACACACCCATACATCATTCAGTAACCAGCCTTCGTCAATAAATAATAATATGATTAACACACCCATACATCATTCAGTAAACAACCGTCGCCAATAAATAATATGATTAACACACCATACATCATTCAGTAACCAGCCTTCGTCAATAAATAATAATATGATTAACACACCCATACATCATTCAGTAAACAACCGTCGCCAATAAATAATATGATTAACACACCCATACATCATTCAGTAACCAGCCGTCGCCAATAAATAATAATATGATTAACACACCCATACATCATAGAGTAACCAGCCTTCGTCAATAAATAATAATATGATTAACACACCCATACATCATTCAGTAACCAGCCTTCGTCAATAAATAATAATATGATTAACACACCATACATCATTCAGTAACCAGCCGTCGCCAATAAATAATAATATGATTAACACACCATACATCATTCAGTAACCAGCCTTCGTGAATAAATAATAATATGATTAACACACCCATACATCAGTCAGTAACCAGCCTTCGTCAATAAATAATAATATGATTAACACACCCATACATCATTCAGTAAACAACCGTCGCCAATACATAATATGATTAACACACCCATACATCATTCAGTAACCAGCCGTCGCCAATAAATAATATGATTAACACACCATACATCATTCAGTAACCAGCCTTCGTCAATAAATAATAATATGATTAACACACCCTTACATCATTCAGTAAACAACCGTCGGCAATAAATAATATGATTAACACACCCATACATCATTCAGTAACCAGCCTTCGCCAATAAATAATAATATGATTAACACACCCATACATCATAGAGTAACCAGCCTTCGTCAATAAATAATAATATGATTAACACACCCATACATCATTCAGTAACCAGCCTTCGTCAATAAATAATAATATGATTAACACACCCATACATCATTCAGTAACCAGCCTTCGTCAATAAATATTAATATGATTAACACACCATACATCATTCAGTAACCAGCCGTCGCCAATAAATAATAATATGATTAATACACCCATACATCATTCAGTTACCAGCCTTCGTCAATAAATAATATGATTAACACACCCATACATCATTCAGTAACCAACCTTCGTCAATAAATAATAATATGATTAACACACCCATACATCATTCAGTAAACAACCGTCGCCAATAAATAATATGATTAACACACCATACATCATTCAGTAACCAGCCTTCGTCAATAAATAATAATATGATTAACACACCATACATCATTCAGTAACCAGCCTTCGTCAATAAATAATAATATGATTAACACACCCATACATCATTCAGTAACCAGCCTTCGTCAATAAATAATAATATGATTAACACACCCATACATCATTCGGTAACCAGCCTTCGTCAATAAATAATAATATGATTAACACACCCATACATCATTCAGTAACCAGCCTTCGTCAATAAATAATAATATGATTATCACACCATACATCATTCAGTAACCAGCCTTCGTCAATAAATAATAATATGATGAACACACCCATACATCATTCAGTAACCAGGCTTCGTCAATAAATAATAATATGATTAACACACCCATACATCATTCAGTAAACAACCGTCGCCAATAAATAATATGATTAACACACCATACATCATTCAGTAACCAGCCTTCGTCAATAAATAATAATATGATTAACACACCCATACATCATTCAGTAACCAGCCTTCGTCAATAAATAATAATATGATTAACACACCATACATCATTCAGTAACCAGCCGTCGCCAATAAATAATATGATTAACACACCCATACACCATTCAGTAACCAGCCTTCGTCAATAAATAATAATATGATTAACACACCCATACATCATTCAGTAACCAGCCTTCGTCAATAAATAATAATATGATTAACACACCATACATCATTCAGTAACCAGCCTTCGTCAATAAATAATAATATGATTAACACACCATACATCATTCAGTAACTAGCCTTCGTCAATAAATAATAATATGATTAACACACCCATACATCATTCAGTAACCAGCCTTCGTCAATAAATAATAATATGATTAAAACACCCATACATCATTCAGTAAACAACCGTCGCCAATAAATAATATGATTAACACACCATACATCATTCAGTAACCAGCCTTCGTCAATAAATAATAATATGATTAACACACCCATACATCATTCAGTAACCAGCCTTCGTCAATAAATAATAATATGATTAACACACCCATACATCATTCAGTAACCAGCCTACGTCAATAAATAATATGATTAACACACCCATACATCATTCAGTAACCAGCCTTCGTCAATAAATAATAATATGATTAACACACCATACATCATTCAGTAACCAGCCTTCGTCAATAAATAATAATATGATTAACACACCCATACATCATTCAGTAACCAACCTTCGTCAATAAATAATAATATGATTAACACACCCATACATCATTCAGTAAACAACCGTCGCCAATAAACAATATGATTAACACACCATACATCATTCAGTAACCAGCCTTCGTCAATAAATAATAATATGATTAACACACCATACATCATTCAGTAACCCGCCTTCGTCAATAAATAATAATATGATTAACACACCCATACATCATTCAGTAACCAGCCTTCGTCAATAAATAATAATATGATTAACACACCCATACATCATTCAGTAAACAACCGTCGCCAATAAATAATATGATTAACACACCCATACATCATTCAGTAACCAGCCGTCGCCAATAAATAATAATATGATTAACACACCCATACATCATAGAGTAACCAGCCTTCGTCAATAAATAATAATATGATTAACACACCATACATCATTCAGTAACCAGCCTTCGTCAATAAATAATAATATGATTAACACACCCATACATCATTCAGTAACCAGCCTTCGTCAATAAATAATAATATGATTAACACACCATACATCATTCAGTAACCAGCCTTCGTCAATAAATAATAATATGATTAACACACCCATACATCATTCAGTAACCAGCCGTCGTCAATAAATAATAATATGATTAACACACCATACATCATTCAGTAACCAGCCGTCGCCAATAAATAGTAATATGATTAACACACCCATACATCATTCAGTAACCAGCCTTCGTCAATAAATAATAATATGATTAACACACCCATACATCATTCAGTAACCAGCCATCGTCAATAAATAATAATATGATTAACTTTTATACATCATTCAGTAAACAACCGTCGCCAATAAATAATATGATTAACACCATACATCATTCAGTAACCAGCCTTCATTAGGATAAATAATAATATGATTAACACACCCATACATCATTCAGTAACCAGCCTTCGTCAATAAATAATAATATGATTAACACATCATACATCAATCAGTAACCAGCCTTCGTCAATAAATAATAATATGATTAACACACCCATACATCATTCAGTAACCAGCCTTCGTCAATAAATAATAATATGATTAACACACCCATACATCATTCAGTAAACAACCGTCGCCAATAAATAATATGATTAACACACCATACATCATTCAGTAACCAGCCTTCGTCAATAAATAATAATATGATTAACACACCCATACATCATTCAGTAACCAACCTTCGTCAATAAATAATAATATGATTAACATACCATACATCATTCAGTAACCAGCCGTCGCCAATAAATAATATGATTAACACACCCATACATCATTCAGTAACCACCCTTCGTCAATAAATAATAATATGATTAACACATCCATACATCATTCAGTAACCAGCCTTCGTCAGCCAGCCAATAACCATGATTCATCTTTACCTTTATGCATCATTCAGTAAACAACCGTCGCCAATAAATAATATGATTAACACACCATACATCATTCAGTAGCCAGCCTTCGTCAATAAATAATAATATGATTAACACACCCATACATCATTCAGTAACCAACCTTCGTCAATAAATAATAATATGATTAACACACCCATACATCATTCAGTAAACAACCGTCGCCAATAAATAATATGATTAACACACCATACATCATTCAGTAACCAGCTTTCGTCAATAAATAATAATATGATTAACACACCATACATCATTCAGTAACCAGCCTTCGTCAATAAATAATAATATGATTAACACACCCATACATCATTCAGTAACCAGCCTTCGTCAATAAATAATAATATGATTAACACACACATACATCATTCAGTAAACAACCGTCGCCAATAAATAATATGATTAACACACCATACATCATTCAGTAACCAGCCTTCGTCAATAAATAATAATATGATTAACACACCATACATCATTCAGTAACCAGCCTTCGTCAATAAATAATAATATGGTTAACACACCCATACATCATTCAGTAACCAGCCTTCGTCAATAAACAATAATATAATTAACACACCCATACATCATTCAGTAACCAGCCTTCGTCAATAAATAATAATATGATTAACACACCATACATCATTCAGTAACCAGCCTTCGTCAATAAATAATAATATGATTAACACACCCATACATCATTCAGTAACTAGACTTCGTCAATAAATAATAATATGATTAACACACCATACATCATTCAGTAACCAGCCTTCGTCAATAAATAATAATATGATTAACACACCCATACATCATTCAGTAACCAGCCTTCGTCAATAAATAATAATATGATTAACACACCCATACATCATTCAGTAACCAGCCTTCGTCAATAAATAATAATATGATTAACACACCATACATCATTCAGTAACCAGCCGTCGCCAATAAATAATTATATGATTAACACACCCATACATCATTCAGTAACCAGCCTTCGCCAATAAATAATAATATGATTAACACACCCATACATCATTCAGTAACCAGCCTTCGTCAATAAATAATAATATGATTAACACACCATACATCATTCAGTAATCAGCCGTCGCCAATAAATAATTATATGATTAACACACCCATACATCATTCAGTAACCAGCCTTCGTCAATAAATAATAATATGATTATCACACCCATACATCATTCAGTAAACAACCGTCGCCAATAAATAATTATTTGATTAACACATCCATACATCATTCAGTAAACAACCGTCGCCAATAAATAATATGATTAACACACCATACATCATTCAGTAACCAGCCGTCGTCAATAAATAATTATATGATTAACACACCCATGCATCATTCAATAACCAGCCGTCGTCAATAGATAATAATATGATTAACACACCCATACATCATTCAGTAACCAGCCTTCGTCAATAAATAATATGATTAACACACCTATACATCATTCAGTAACCAGCCGTCGTCGATAAATAATAACTTGATTAACACACCCATATTTCATTCAGTAACCAGCCGTCGTCAATAAATCATAATATGATTAACACACCCATACATCATTCAGTTAGCAGCCGTCGTCAATAAATAATTATATGATTAACACACCCATACATCAGTCAGTAACCAGCCTTCTTCGTCAATAAATAATAATATGATTAACACACCCATACATCATTCAGTAACCAGCCGTCGTCAATAAATAATAATATGATTAACAGACCTGACACGCGATCCGTGCATTGCACCTTCAAGATATAACAAGAGTACGGTGGAAAGGGTCTTCGATCTGCACTCATGAGGATCTGTACATCTGACGAGAATACAATATTTGATATTTCATGCAATTTAATTTGGCTTTTTGTCTTTTTCTGGTCCGTCATCAGTTTGTCACTTATTTTGTATATTTGTGCTTTTACGACATGTATCTAAATATATGCAGTTGAGATGTGATAGTACTGTCGTTGTATTTTCATTTTATCTAACATGGAAATACAATGACAATGCTATCATATCCCAACTGACCATAATTTTAGTAACCGTTTGTTTGTTTGTTTATCCATCCCATTCGACCAGATATTTGGAGGATATATAGTAAAACATCGCCAGGACAGTAACGAGGTCATTCTGGAAAACAAAATAAAAGAGACAAGTTCAAAAACAACATCTCTGGAGGTCCGAGTTTTGTTTTGATGTATAGATGTATAACTTTATACAACTGACCTACTTCACATACTTTTTGCATATGACAAAAGTGTTGTGTGCTCATCTAGGAATTTGAATGATGCTGTTAGTATCATGTCCCATGAATAGGACTTGTGCTCGGAGCTGTATACAGGGGGGCCCCAGAAAGGAAGATCGGGAGTCAAATGGGGCATTCATCGACGATTGATAGGATGTGAACAGGATACTGCGATGTCACTGGATGTGGCCGGAACAGAATAGAAAAAGACATCAAATTCCACTTCGGGACGGGAACGTTTTTGGTCGAAAGGTATAATTTTGTCTGTAGAGCTGTACTTGGATGGAGAGAGTGACCTAAAACCGAGGCAGAATTCAAGAAAAGCATTTAAAACTAACTGGCACCAGGAACATGAAATATACGTGTACGTAATGTACCATGTGCAAGTTTATCTGTCTTCATTGAAAGATGTCCAGGATGGTAAGGATGGTAAGCGAGGCGGCTGACATAAGAGAGGACAGGGCTAGAAGGTGTAGTTTCCCGTCCGACGGATGGGTTTTAAGCCTCTATTAAAAAATTACCAAATGGAGAAATACTTAACATGTTTAAGGCCCTACATTTGACTACATGAAAGAATCCACAAATTGCACCCTTACTGAGAATGTTCTACGAATGTAGTGTTCTTGTTTTTCATCATCTGCACATGAAATGATTAAACGCATTGGCAATGTGTTATTCAACATCTGATACAGAGCAAGCCTTTCATAGATAACGGGGTCCAGCGATACTAGTTATGTGCGACATTCTCACTTTGTTTTGTCGCTGGTATTCGCACCGGTCATGATGCAACTAGACATGCTAGACTCTAACTATCATGAAAGAAGGAATTGGGTTATATTTGAATTAGCTTGGTTCTTTTTGACACTGAAGGAAAACACGATTTCAGCTTCACGGGAAACACTAATTCCTCTGGAGTTCATGGGAAAAGGTAGCATTTGACAGAATTATTAACTTATTTCGGCTCTTTCAATCTTTGGATCACAAATTTATGTCTTCGTTTTAGACAAGACTGAAGTCTTGTCGATCTACGATCGCCTACCTCACGAGTAAAACGATACCCAGATGCGGTGCTCTCAAATTTGTGCTCTGAAAGTTTCTCAAATTTGGCGATACATATCGCATGCTGATAGCAAAATACGAGCGTAGCGTGCAAGATCTATGGCGTTACGTTTCGTAACTTGTGTCTAATTCCGCTTAACCCGGGGCTAGGGGCCGTATGAACCCATGTACTTCAAGATCCTCATGGTACTCATACGAACAGTCACAATCAAAGCGTGACTGAGATACATCATTCTTTAGATGACGACTCTACAACGAATATTATGGATTAAGAATACTGATCAGCGATACGGATTTGATACTTTTGGAACATCATGATGTCTTGCCGGCAGCATTGAAAACTGTTGACCGCTTCTCTCTTGCAGGATACAAGCCTATGTTTATGTATACTATGATTGTCTTTTTGAATTTGGTGCTAATACTGTTATATAGAATATGGAATAGGTCTTTGGATTATGGACGCGGATATTCTCTAATGGACGACGGCTGAATTATGAATGACGGACCAGACGCTTGTAACTCTCACAAGAGATATGTCTATCAAGTAAAGTGTATTATTCTAATCATGTATCGAATCTGATCATTGGTCTTCATCAATCGAGATTACAATCATTTCTTCCCGTGTCCTGTCTCTGCATTTCCTCCTAAATTATATGATTCGGTAAATCCCTGTCTGTGCCAATACATTTCATCCATCACCTATATTGTATTTTTTGTTCGCCGCTCATGGTGAATGATAACCTTTCAGGGTGAACGTACCACTGCCGTAAGACTGACATAATCACATATTTCGTTGACTGTCTCAAGGATTGAGGCGACGTAATGTCTCGGCACACCTGAAAAAGGATATATGACCTGATACGAAAACTTTGATTCGTAGTGTTAAACATACGCCATGATGGAATGCATGATACTTCAGATCATTCATTGCCGCGTGATCAGGTCATCGAATGATCATACATGATAACTTAAGATAGAAACGCATCTGAGACAGAAATAACACAGCATTTGAGAACCGGCGGTGGTCTTGGGGATGTCTTTGGGTACGGTACATGAGTTCAGAATATCAGCATGTGATTATAAACATGAATCTTACATGAATCGGATACACTGATAGCGCTTTCCATTACTGCGTGGCATTGCCTAATTCGTAGAATACCTCATCAGCATAGATAAGTTCGGAATGTCGACATCGTTTAAAACGGTTGATCGTATATCTGTTGCAAGAAGCCAGCGTGAGTGGTATTTCTATTTAGCCTGATTGGTGTGTGATGCTCATATCATCATGCGAGTGAGTTTTTTCGATTATGTACTCGAACATTGACCGGTTACTGAATTTGACACTTGTGTGGTGAGATGCAGTAAATAAGCCATTTATAGCCCCAACAACCCCCGGATAAACAGACACGGTTAATAGATTGTTCTTTCTACTAATTTTGCCATTGATAAATGAGTCGTACCACGAATGGAATTTGAACCGATCCATCTTGATCATATCCGGAAAATATATAATCACAGGAGGTTTCATCCAGCGGACGTGTTCAGTGGACATGAGAGCGTCTGGCACCGTACTATGAATAACTTGGCTATATTGCTACGCTCATCAATCAGTGGATTCCGTCGAACCTGGTCTGATTTCTATCTTATTATGGTGTATATCTGATGCAGATAAAACTGAAATTTGTTTCAAGCTTGTGGAATAAACGGCCAAGAAGATGGTTCTCTCCTATCCATTAGCATATAATGCCTGTCATTTGCACAAGAAATGGAGTATTTATAGGTGTCGATTTCTACCCTCTGCTGACACATGATCGCGAATGAATGATTGCCGTTGACACTAATTAACGTAGACGTTTGATGAAGCGGTCAGAGACTCCAGATTCGGGATTGGATCTACAGGTATCTGCTTAACATCTTCATCTGCTTAACTGTTTGATCAGTTGCCAAGCCCCCTAGTGGAATCATAGTAAAAACTCACCCTTACTTATGAGAAGAATAAACTTCCTGCTAAAGCTACACGCTAGCCATATGACTGCAGGCCTAGAGCATAAGTGTCCGTTCGTATCTATAACATTTCAAACCCATTTCGGCCGAATTTCGAAAAGTCTGTACAAAGGAATTACCTGTGATTTTCAAACAGGACAACAATGCAGACAGTTCCAGAATGGAAATGAAATTGTGAACCGCTAATGCAAGATTCATACAACAGAGAGACTATCTGCGAGGGCACGGCTCACCATTAGTGTAGGAACGAAAAGATAAGATAGGAGGCGTCAGATGAAATTCTTAGCATAAACATATACATGGGTTCACCAAATATTGTTAAATTCATTAGAAATGCAGAGGCAGGACAGTAGAGCCGATGGAGGACTAATGGCTGTATTCGGGATCGATGAAAAGCAATTTTCAGAGCCCTTAACAGATAGACAATAATATACAATGGAATGCTGGCGTCTACATACCATTTTGTTGAGGAAGTTCCAATAGTATGATGAGCTCGCACTTCTGGATCGACAATCAGGGCTAACAGTGTGAATTCAGCACTGTCTAGTTCAAAGACATCGTAATCCATAATAATACATTCCGAGCGATGAAATATGTTAGACTAACGTTCAATATTCGTGGATGTTCATTTGGGGATGAACACCAATATTATGTATATTATTAATTCGCGATGGTGTTTTTTACTTCACTTTTAGTCAGCAATCGAAAGACAGATCGACAGTTAGCATCAGTTCCAATTTTAAGAAATTGTATCTCAACATAATATTTGTTTACTTGATAACTGATTAACATACTTTCTTGAATCGGTTTATCAGATTAGTACTTAATAATACTATTAGAATTGGGCTACCATTAACAAATATCTGTTGATAAGTATGAAATGTCTCCGTGTATTGTCGTAGCTTGTGCGCAGTGATACTTTGGGAGGGAGTGGCGGTTCCAGTGGTTTTACATGGAATGGAATTTGTGCAGAATGATAGGCACACGTTTATGGCTTTGAGTCGAGTAGAACGTCAGGCTGCCGGACGGATTCTAGGAATGAACTAGATGATGACAGAGGGTGTTATCTGTGTGGAGCTTGGGTGAAGTAGAATGGAAGAGAACGTGGGAAAAGCGAGACTATATATTACCACCGGAGCCTTACTTCTGTACTACAGATGGCCCAAGAGAGTGTTTGGGAAGGGCTCGATTGGGTGTTTTGAGAACGCAGGAATAATGAGTGAAATGTATGACGTTGATCTATCGGCGATACAAAATGCAGGTAAATCTTGGAAAGTAGGAAGTACATGTATCCTACTTCGGCGATTTCCTTGTTTGGCAAAATCTAGATTCCATATATTAATATGAAAGGAAACTTCATGCAAGAGATAAACGATCACCGGTTTTGAATGATGACAGCAAGACATCATGACGAGTCGGATAACTGGCAACCCGTAGTCGACTATGGCAAGTCGTTTTAGTTGTAATTTGACATATGTCGAAAACTTTTGCACATATTAAAAAATGACACACATGTATAAAAATGCGTATTTATTCCACATATGTTGAAAAGTTTTAGACATATGTGGAAAAGTGGTATACATATGTAAAATTATTTATACGCAAGTGAAATAGTCAATTTATTAGACATAAGTGCAACACCTTTCCACATATGTCTAAAACTATTTTATATATGCGTAAACTTTTTTGACATATGTTGAATAAACACTTTTCTTAAGCCATGTGGAAAAGTTTTGCACATATCTATAAAACTTTTCCATATATGTATAAAACTGTTCAACATATCTGAAATAAAAATAATTCATTTTACATATGTGCAAAACTTTTCCACGGATGTCAAATAGTTATAACTTCTACACACGGCATCGACTTCCTCCCAATATCGTTTTGACGCCTTTTCACATGCAAAAAAAAAATGCCCATATTGGTAACATGGTATTCAGTTACGGCTAACATTGAAATGGTTAAGATTACAACACATATAAGGGAAGTGGGAAGAGGTGCCGACATACTGACAGAGTCACATGACTTCACCGTATAGTCTTCCGGTTACCCTATTCTAAAGCACATACCAAGAATCTAACGATTCGTGATATGTGTTGTATCTCAGGTACGCTTTTATTGTACCTGTTCATGTGGCAACTTGGATGATATCACCACACGGCCCCTAGCACCGGCATAAGCGGTATTAGATACAAATCTAGAGAGCTATGATGGAAATGCTCTGACAACTCGTATACTGGCGAGCTGCTTCGCTGCACGTGTGTTTGATTGTCTGAGACCTGATTATTCCTATACTACCGTATTTCGATCCTGTATATGAGAACATTGCTTTGTTAATTCAGGCTTTGCTCACCCCTCCTATGACATGTGTCACCTCTTGCATATCGTTCCATTGTGTGTATGAGTCCATCGTACTCCATACCATGCATAAATAGATACGCTACCGCAATTTGTATGATTTGCGTTGACTAACGGTGCATGAGCAGAACTGTGTCATAATTAGGGACGATTTTATAGGTATGGACCTTGAATCTACAATAATGTAGTACTATTGTTATTATTCTAAGCTTCCGTGTCCGAGTTGTAGTTCCAAATTTCTCACATCGTCGGAGAGACGAACGAGAGATCCTGAAGGATCTTGGCGCCCACCATTGTCCGATAATTGTAAGCTAATGACAAGAGGATCTTTTTGTCCATTGTTACTAAGACGATTGAGTTGTAATTTTGTTTACAGAATTTCGAATCTGAGCGGAAAAGATCGAAAAAGGGACACTGGAAAACACCAAGATATAATCTTTCTAAGTTTCAGGAGTTTCAAGATTTCTAGAAACTATACTTATGTCAGTTGTTATAGTACAAGAGAAATTAGCAAAGTTAGTCTGAAAGTGAATGTACATGTACGGAGGATCCTTCGTCTTCATTTTGTAGTATTTTTATTTTATTTATTTTTTTGCACGTGTCATCATTGGGTACTGGAAGCGAAGAAAAATCTCTTTGACACTTTGGCATACTTAAGATTTTATAACGAGGAACGAATGCTAATTCTGTTCTGTTTACTGGACTAGTTTGAGACATCTCTTTTAAGATACCATGCTCGAAAATAGTAAGATGGTACAATACTTAATACTGAAGTGATCGAATTTGAAAGTGTCTGAATCCTGATTATCTCCCTTGGATCGAAACATGCAGTAATCTACAGTTGTCGAGTTGTGACATTGTGTCACAAGAGTGACGTCCCTTCATGTAGCTGACCTGCCGGCAGACGAAAGGGTGGGGCAGTTCACTTGCAACTGCATGGACCGAAGAAAACTGATTTAAAATTTGAAGAAATACATTTTAATTCCGAATTATTTGAACTCCTTGATATGGAAGGTGAAGATATGGATATTCTCTATAGTCAATATATAGAATATGCCCCACCGTTTGATCTGCCGGGAATACCGTATCAATTGGATTTTTGAATCGGACCAAAAAAGGTATCTTGCACAACTGGACCACAAGGGGAATCTGTGTACCAAATCTGAGAAAGATCCATGCAGTACTTCTTGAGAAATCACGATAACAAAGTTTCTTCGGGAAATCCAAAATGGGCGACTGATGGCCATATTGGATTTCCGAATCGAATCAGAAAAGGTATCTTGCACAACTAGGCGACAAGGGGAACCTGTGTACCAAATTTGACAAAGATCCATGCATGCAGTGATTCTGAGCAATCGCAATAACAAAGTTTCAAGGGGAAATCCAAGATGGCCGCCTAATGGACATATTGGATTTTCAATTTGAACCGAAAAGGTATCTAGCACAACTAGATCATAAGGTGTATCAAATTTGACAAAGATCCATGCAGTACTTCCTGAGAAATGACGATAACAAAGTTTCATGGGGAAATCCAAGATGGCTGCCTGGTGGCCATATTGGATTTTCGAATCGGGCCAGAAAAGCCACCTTGCACAGCTAGATCCCAAGGGGAAGCTGTGTACCAAATTTGAGAAAGATCCATGCAGTAGTTTCTGAGACTTCACGATAAAGTTTCATGGGGAAATCCAAGATGGCTGCCTGGTGGCCATATTGGTTTTTCGAATCGAACCAGAAAAGGTATCTTGCACAACTAGACCCCAAGGCGAACCTGTGTATCAAAATTGAGAAAGATCGATGCAGTAGTTCCTGAGAAATCGCGGTAATCACGGAAATCGCGGTTTCATGGGGAAATCTATGATGGCCGCCTTGTGGCCATATTGGATTTTCGATTCGGATCGAAAAAGGTTATCTTGCAAAACTAGACCCTAAGCAGAATCTGCACCAATTTGAGAAAGATCCATGCAGTAGTTCCTGAGAAATCGCGATAAGGTTTCATGGAGAAATCCAAGTTGGCTGCCTGGTGGCCATATTGGATTTTCGAATCGGACCAGAAAAGGTATCTTGCACAACTAGACCCCATGTGGGACCTGTATGCCAAATTTGAGAAAGATCCATGCAGTAGTTCCTGAGAAATCGCGGTAACAAGGTTCCATGCGGAAATCTATGATGGCCGCCTTGTGGCCATATTGGATTTTCGATTCGGACCGAAAAAGGTTATCCTGCAAAACTAGACCCTAAGGGGAATCTGTGTACCAAATTTGAGAAAGATCCATGTAGTAGTTCCTGAGAAATCGCGATAACAAGGTTTCATGGAAAAATCCAAGATGGCTGCCTGGCGGCCATATTGGATTTTCGAATCGGACCGGAAAAGGTATCTTGCACAACTAGACCCCATGTGGGACCTGTATACCAAATTTGAGAAAGATCCATGCAGTAGTTCCTGAGAAATCAGGTTTCATGGAGAAATCCAAGATGGCTGCCTGGTGGCCATATTGGATTCTCGAATCGGACCAGAAAAGGTATCTTGCACAACTAGACCCCATGTGGGACCTGTATATCAAATTTGAGAAAGATCCATGCAATAGTTCCTGAGAAATCGCGGTAACAAGGTTTCATGCGGAAATCTATGATGGCCGCCTTGTGGCCATATTGGGTTTTCGATTCGGACCGAAAAAATGTTATCTTGCAAAACTAGACCCTAAGGGGAATCTGTGTACCAAATTTGAGAAAGATCCATGCAGTAGTTCCTGAGAAATCGCGATAACAAGGTTTCATGGAGAAATCCAAGATGGCTGCCTGGTGGCCATATTGAATTTTCGAATCGGACCAGAAAAGGTATCTTGCACAACTAGACCCCATGTGGGACCTGTATACCAAATTTGAGAAAGGTCCATGCAGTAGTTCCTGAGAAATCACGGTAACAAGGTTTCATGGGGAAATCCAAGATGGCTGCCTGGTGGCCATATTGGATTTACGAATCGGATCAGAAAAGGTATCTTGCACAACTAGACCCCAAGGGAAATCCGCGTACCAAATTTGAAAAAGATCCATGCAGTAGTTCCTGAGAAATCGTGATAACAATGTTTCATGGGGAAATCCAAGATGGCTGCCTGGTGGCCATATTGGATTTTCGAATCGGACCAGAAAAGGTTTCTTGCACAACTAGACCCCAAGGGAAACCTGTGTACCAAATTTGAAAAAGATCCATGCAGTAGTTCCTGAGAAATCGCTCTAACAAGGTTTCATGGGGAAATCCAAGATGGCTGCCTGGCGGCCATATTGGATTTTCGAATCGGACCAGAAAAGGTTTCTTGCACAACTAGACCTGAAAAAGATCCATGCAGTAGTTCCTGAGAAATCGCGGTAACAAGGTTTCATGGGGAAATCCAAGATGGCTGCCTGGCGGCCATATTGGATTCTCGAATCGGACCAGAAAAGGTTTCTTGCACAACTAGACCCCAAGGAGAACCTGTGTACCAAATTTGAAAAAGATCCATGCAGTAGTTCCTGAGAAATCGCGGTAACAAGAATTGTTTACGGACGGACTGACGACGGACGGACGACGGACCACGGACGAAAAGTGATTTGAACAGCCCACCATCTGATGATGGTGGGCTAAAAACAAACCCCGAAGTTGAAATGGATGTTGCATAACATTCACGAGAGATTATACGGCAGGGAGCAGTTCATTTTCCTTCCATTAACTCTCAGAGAATTTATCTAACATATGTACAAAACTTTTGCACATATGTTGAATAAAAAAATTTTCAACATATATCTAAAACTTTTCCACATTATGTCTAAATCTTTTCAACATATGACTAAAACTTTTGTACGTGCGTGTAAAACTTTTCAACATGTATGGAATAACCAATTAAACACTGAAACGGCTTGCCATAGTCGACTGGTTAGGGGACTGTAAGAGAAGAACTGTAATGCTTGTGGAACATTAAACACATAGGATAAACTGAGAGAGAGTTAATCAAATTTGAATACTACAAAGAAACGGTGACGGCGTACTTGTTGGAGAGACAGAAAGTTGCCATATCATTGATTTCATTAAGGGAGCCTGTGAAATTACAGGACTGGCATACAGAGGCGAGTGATGGGGAAATACCTTCCTTGTTTCACCTATATAGGGGTTATCCAAAGTAAGGATATCGTCTATATAGCGTTTGCTAAACGATAAATAAATCTACTCCAATCCAGTCTTTACAATATACCATGAAAACGGTTTCAATTGTAGCGTACATGCAATGAAATGTGTATTCAAATATAAAGGCATTTAAAACTTTTAACGTGCGGTCTGTGTAAAGAAAATCCTTTATTTTTCATTTCACGAAAACACGGAATCGCGTCATATCTAACCGCTATCGCCATGTATGACAGTTTATGCTTTACATCTGTAAAGCGTTGTAGCAAAAACTACCAATATCGCCGGAGATGACACTTTGTGTTTCGAATCAGAAAAACCATTGTGTTGATAACAGGTCCCTTTGCGTGTTAATATAGCTTAGCCAGATTTGCTTGCAGATAAATAGATATTACATTATATTATCAGCTGATGATAGCTTATCGAAAAGGCCCTGTCATTTTTTTAATGTCACTATAAATCGCTGTTATCTACAGGGAGATAGATTATAAATATTCAATTCATTGGTAAAACCTCTTGCTTCAATGGCGTTTTGATGTAAATATATCTATAGCCCCATGGCGGACAGCTGCGAAGGCTTTTATCTTTTAACAGCTGTGAATTCATTATAGTTTGATGCATTGTTCAAAGAAAGCATACACAGTATCAACCTTACAAATGTTTACGAAATGATTGTGTAATGCAATACTCTTGTCCGTTTCCGACATATAGTCTATCATGCTCTCATCTCTAATACAAATTTACGTTCTATGATGAAAACAGACTCAACAGAGCTCGATCGGTGTAAAATATGCATTAACGTAGTTGAATTTGTGTGCTAAAAACAGTGCTAATGAACAATACGTGTAGTTCCTATTTCGTTTGATGCACACGTCTGCAATATGTACATTTTATAACTAGTTCCCTGATGAACGTTTGGTTACAAGGATCTATACGGTTCCTATGCTAATCAGTCGTGATATAGATTACACCGTTTTGGGATATTTCGCGCCGTGGATTTATTGTATAAACTTGACGTGACATCATGTGACATCAAGGATGAGCAGGTATACATAAAACCAGCACGTCTAATAAATTTTTCTATATACATATTGCCCAATCACATACTCTATGAGCCTACCTCAAGTACAATTGGAGCAATTCAAAAGCGGTGGGAAGAATTAACGACGTCTGGCGACTAGAAAGCAACCATATGACTCAAAAGGAAAGCTTCCCTCGGCACCACACATTCAGACCCGAGAATATGGTTGATCCTTGGACGTAGTCTTAGCATCTCAGCTGTGCTTTTATAGCTGGTGTTTATGTGGAGATCATGAAGGATTCACACGGCCCCTAGCGCCGGGTTGAGCGGAATTAGATACGCTAGCTCGGAAGCTGTGCTGACAGATCAGCGCAAACATATAACTCATCTGATGTTATTCAATGAGCATGGAGGACGTCTGAAGAAATAAACGCCTCAGATCTATCCATCTTCATATCATAAACATATAACAGCAAGCACCTGCGGTTTGGTGTATGCATAGATGTATGCGATAAGCAATTAGTTGATTTGATTTTGATATGAAGCTTTATTCACCAGATATGAATATATAAATATTCGAACATAGATATATGACATAAATTTGTTATCGAGGCGGGAGTAAAACCCGAAGGGTTTGTTTTATCCTATAGTAATAATGATGCTAAGTAGTACAGCGAGAGTAGAAGATGAGAGAGTTATCGATGAATAAAGACAGCAGATTATACAGTGACATATATACAAGCAGTATTCTGGAACTAGCATGATAATCAATTAGAAGCATAGTTAGTTAAAAAAAAGGACAAAAATAATCAAGGCTATAAAGAATTCTTAGCACAAATATATATAACAACGTACAGAAACTTAGAAAAATATAATAATTACAAAGATAATTGATGCATAAGGTATCTAGTAATTTCCCTCTTAAATAATGATTTGGATGAGATTGCTTTGAGATCAGTAGGCAGGGTGTTGCATAGACGTGGACCTTTTAGTTTAGCAGTATGGAATGTTAGTTGTGAGTGACATAAATGTCGGTATAGGTTCATATGAGAATTACGGGTTCAATATTGATGAATTGCTGATTACCTCACGAAATAGTAACGATACACGGTAGGAAGAAAAGCAGAGTGTTGTATAAACTTGTGACAGAATAATAGATTACAATAGTTATTCAATTTAGATATAGGAAGTATTTTCATTTCTTGGGAGAGAGGTGCAGTATGTGTATGTTTGTCGCTTAGAATAATGATTCTGATAAGTCGTTTTTGTAAGAGGATCAACCCTTGGAGGTGCGATGGATAGGTATTCGCCCATACTATGTTGCAGTAAGTAACGTAAGAATAGAATAGCGTGTAGTAAAGAAGTATCAACGTCTTCATATTACGACAGTGTTTAAACCTACCTGGCCTGAGGGGGGCGAAATGGCCCCCCTACCAAACTTTCTGCGCTATATCCGGAACGACAAAAATAGAGAGCTGACTTTATAGTTTATCATATTGGGGTCATTTTGAGCCTATTTGCATGACCCCCCGACGAGAGGATTATGGGTAAATTCAAGATGGCGCCCATGTGGGGTCCCAGAAAAGTGATGTTTTTGTCATATTTCTTCAAAATTTCTGCTTTTCTGAGATGAAAAATGAGCAAAAACTATTTTATTTCACATCACATTTATATTTACTAATGTATCATGCTGTTTTTGCGGAGAAATTTCATAAATAAAAAATTCGGAAAATCTGACCGCAAAATCGACCAAAAAATGCCGTTTTTGAAAATGACATCACTGTGACGTCATCACGGCGGCCATCTTGGATTTTTTTACATTTTCTGGTAGAGCTTGACCCAAGGGTATAGTGTGGTAAGTTTCAGCCCCCTGGCTCAAGGGGTAAGACAAATAATTAGGGGGGGGGGGGCATTTCGGCCCCCCCAGGCCACGACAGGTCCCAAAAAGCCCAGGCCAGATAGGGTTAATATGATTTATTACACCAACATTTCTCGAGAGTTTGGAGCACAAGTAATCAATATGTGTTTGCCAGCTTAGTTTATCATTAAAATATATCCCGAGAAATTTAAAGTGATCGTAAACCCTCAAGTAAACTTTCCATCAAATAAAAGATCATTGCAAACAATGTGGGAAAATATTTATTGTAATGTTTTACCATTTTATTTCATAGAGTAAACTACAAATAAAGCATGGTATTCTATGGTGGTCTGTTGCAATCATATTTAGGTCCAGTGACGTCACACGGCCTTAATACATATATTTCAAACGTTGTATGCACTTTCCAATGCTTGATTCAAGCTTAAGGTGTGTATACTTTGAGTTTCAACACAGACTCACTGTTTCAACGTGCATGTTTCACCAAAATCTGGGAGATGGTAATTCATAAGAGTCAATTTGAATCTTGCATTTAATTTCCCAGATTTTGGTAAAACATGCACATTGGAACAGTGAGTCTGTGTTGACACTCAAAGTATACACACCTTAAGCTTCAATGATTACAACGGCCGAGACACTAGTCCAGGCGGATGCCCCCTCACATATGCTTTACATTGATACCTCATACGACCCCATCGGACCACTAGGGACCCACCTAGACCCCAAAACGTCTATTTCCATACACTTTATCTACTGCGCATGCGCAGAATGACGTCAGTTTCACGTCTCACCACCTCGTCGGATGCTCCTTCACGAATGCTTCACATTGATACCTCATACGACTCCATAGGACTACTAGTGGCCCGCCTAGACCCCAAAACGTCTATTTCCATACACTTTGTCTACCGCGCATGCGCAGAATGACGATATTTCAACCCCACACCCAGCCCATCAGATGCGCCTTCACGAATGCTTCACATTGATACCTCATACGACTCAATCGGACCATGCAGCGTATTTGAAGTCTGGGGACTACTTTTTCTCCGTGGAGGCAGACCGCATCACCACCAGACATGACCGCATCACCGCGGAGGAATACATCCCCTTTTTCACAAAATTCAAGATGGCGGCCAAACTCTGGCAGAGGTCACTTTCCAATCTCCAGCGCCAACACCTCAAGTCTGGAACAAATTGCCCTCCAGTTTGAAAGAATGCATTTCGATTTCTCTCTACAAATCTAAAATTAAAACTCAAATTTATAATTAGTCACTATTTCTTTTGTATTCACTCACTGTATTAAAACAATATAATTTCGACACCAGGGATAAAACAAGCTCCATGAGGTTTTAATCCCGCCGATGTATATGTGACAAATTATTCACAATGTTATGTATGTTATTGGTGAAAGAAATCAGCATTCTTGTTCTCCTCATGAGCAGTTGCAAACCTACCCTCGTCTGCTTTCTCCTTCCACGTTTTACCAATATCACCTTCAAGGTGAGAATATAAACCACCACTTGACATGCGTTCCCAAGCACCACGTACATTGATATCATAATATTTGCTATCGATGGGCAAAGCACTCTTTTAGTCGGTATCAAAATTAAACTCCTCCGCACCTCCCAGACAATAATGATGTAAGACGACTGCCCGACAAATCTATCGTGTAGTACTTACACGTTCTATGACATCTTACCAACGGCTAAGACTGTGCTGAGCATGTTCACACTCTATAGCATACCGGGTTACAGTAACGAAAGGTTCATTTTGGCAGGAATGTAAGTTCACTATGTTGTAGTCAGCGCGGTTGTGAGTTGGTGGTTCAGTCATTGTATTTATTACTACTTGAAGTGTGTCTGATGTGGACTGGGAGAAAAAGAGAGATTTATGTTGAGATGTGGAGGCGTTTTCATTGTCGCTCAATAGCGGCAAGGATTGCATAATTTCCCGATTTTTTGTAGCAATGTCAATCACCTGCAACTCATGATTTCTGAAGCTCCTCAAGTCAAGATACGTTGTCACAAATATTTTTTTTTTTTTTTTTACAGAAAAAAAATAATTTACTTCTACCTCTGTCTTGTCACCCTAAACATGAACTCGGATGCTGGGTTTTAGACGTCCCTCTACGGTTCCCATGACGCCAGATCTGGTATTTCACGTGAGATTTGCATTACATGAACGGTTTACATATTAACGATTTGCAATACATGAGCGATTAATATAACGCCAGATCTGTTAGATAATTTGAGATTCGCCTAATACATTGATGTTGTGAGATTTGCAATACACTGGAAGATGAAAAGTATTTTCTATTGTATTATAAAAGTTATGAGCTCCCCAGGGAGAGTTTCTCAATGAAATTGCAGTCAATTACTGACCTGTGAAAAGCAGAAGCAACAAACAGGATTGCTGAGATTAAATATTATAGTTTTTGCCCAAGAGAGTGTTGACTGTGATACGTTTGGGCTGAAATGTCATCACAGCTCCGTGCTTGCTTATCTGATTTCGCTTAAGCCGGTGGTAGGGCAGTTTGGATACTTCATAGTCTCCACATGAACAGCTGTAATAAAAGAGCGGCTGAGATACTAAGGTGAGTAAGATGACTTATTTCTTTGAGGTGATCTGTCATCACAGCTCCCCGGTCAGCGTATCTAATTCCTCATAAGCCACTTACTTTATAGTCTCCATATGAACAGGCGCAAAAAAGCTCGGCTGGGATACTAAGGCTACGTCCGTGCATCCATCGTATTCGTGGGTCTGAATGTGGGGTGATGAGGGAAGCTTTCCTGTGAGTCATATGGTTGCTCTTTACTCGCTAGACGTTGTCGTTTTTCCCCACCTCTTGCATATCGCTCTAATTTATTTCCTCTATATGGTATGATTCCGCTGGTGGACTGTTAGTCCCCGAGGGTTTATTGTTTTGGTAAGGAATTTAAGCCGTACGACGTCGGGCATTACAGGTTAGTTTTTCTTGGTATTCCTGCATTTACCAGGTTTAACCTATGTTGAGACGGTGACTCCAACAAACGTCCTCGATGCTCATCCATTAGCATCAGTGGAGCTATTTCTTTGACCTGATCTGTCATCACAGCTCCCGATCTAGCGTATCTAATTCCGCTTAAGCCGGTGCTAGGGGTCGTGTGGATACTTATAGTCTCCACATGAACACACGCAATAAATGTCTGAATGTGTGGTACCGAGGGAAGCTTTCCTGTAGAGTCATATGGTGGCTCTTTAGTCGCCAGACGTCAGTTTTTTCACCTCTTGCATATCGCTCCAACCAGGCGTTTGTTGAATTGCGCTACGAAATATAGTACCAAAGTGTATTTGTGAAAATTTCAGTAAGCATGCTTAATCAATTCTTTCATTCAATACTGATAATACAAATTGACATATATGCATTTTTAAAGTGATGTCTAATATTACTCTACCAGAAGAACAACCTTGACATGGATCGACACTTCATAGCACCGCTTCGAACCAATATAATTGTAACACCTACGTGTATCTCATTTTCTTAGGCATACATTATAGGCCTTTACCTGTAACTTGCATTGGCGGCCATGTTAACGTAATTGTTTCTTGAACTAGTATAGACATTAATTCAAGAGTTACATCATGACAAACATCTTGACAGGTGTTGCCCATCAGTCGAAATCTAACTAACAGCGAAAAAGAACGTGTTATACTCTAAACATCTACCACTGGCCTTCGATTATTCGTTGCAACAGAGGCAGAAAATTGTAAAACAATTATCTTCTTTCGCAGAGGTTGCCTAAAGGGTCAACGGAGCGGGACTATTTTTTGAGTGGTCTTAGGCTTACTGTGATAGATAATGTAGCCCGTTCACCTCAATACTTAGAACGAGCATACGTCGCTGACTTGCCGTAGAGATTGACAAATTTCACAGAGATTCGCTCAGCGGTTAATGTGTTTTGGTGGTTCGATTTCATGTAACTCAATCTAAATACAACTCTTTTTTATTCCCTCGAACGAGTTCATGAGCGCAACAACGATACCATGTATCACTTATGTAACCATCACCAGACCCCCAAATAGTATTTAGGAGGATGATCCTCACATTCGGCGATATTTTAACACATGCTACTACCTCTCTAGTCTTCTTTATTATTATTTTTTTTCACACTGATACCGCAAACCGCTTATTGTATTAATATTTGGTTTTATAAATTAAAAAAAAAACAAAAAAAAAACGTGAAACTGTCAAATTTGGAGCTATTTTTGGGCTAATAAAATCAGTGAAAAGAATTGAGTTAAACAAGAGCTCACTCCAATTATACAGCAAAATCCTACGCCACTCCCTATATCAAGTACGCCAAAGAGGGAGAATCCTGCGATTTTTGTTCACCAATAGACTAAAACGAGTATATGTATTCAAGACAAATTCTTTCTTATCATGGAAAAAAGACGATTACGGTAAAATGACTGACCACTCCGGTTGTTAATTCATGTTTTGCAGTTAAATGAGAACAAATATCCATTAATACATGTAAAATATTGAAAAATGAAAGATTATCCGGCTAAAACTGTACGATATTGCCTCTATTTCACTGCTGGAGCACTAGCTGTTAGACGGGTCTCCCGTCATTATACAATATTACATGACTGAATAAATCAGTAATTAATAAGGCAGCTTCACTTGAGGCTGAGTAGGGACTTTTAGAACACTACACATTTCGGCCAATTCATTATACCTGCTAATTCTGCCCTTAATCTGAATTTCCTGTTCCTCGAATAAGTACATTCACGTGCCGTAACTTTGAGGTATGCTCTCATAGTATATGTCATAACCAGTGTTCTGTAAAATTCAGAAAACAACCGCGAATAATCGGTAGCCAAATCACACAAAATAACCTCCAATTTTCTAACGGCACATCTTACCAAATACAAAAACTATTCATAATTCAACCAAAAATACTAACTTTACGTTTTATGCTTTAACCAATGCCCAAACCCAATTGTTCCCGCTAGCCTTGAAACATAAACCACTAAACATTCACATCGACGGCCATGTTAATGTCAAACATCGCTCAATTATCATGACATGAAACTCGAAACAAAAGCTGTCATTTTAAGACCACAAAAAGCTTGTCTCTGAGAACAATTATAGTAAGTTTGTTTCCACAACCATGTGCCCGTGTCTGCATCCATCAAAATATAATACTATGCGGGCGCCAGGTTCCAATTGTGTTCCTATTAAGTCAACCATCGCTCATTTATCATGGCTAAAAACATAAGAAGTCAGTTCTAGTCCACAAGAAACTTGTCTCTAAGAACCCTTTTATAAATAAGTTTGTTTCCACAACTCTACATTTATAAAAACTATACGCATTGATAAACGCGATACTGTCTTGGCTTGAAACCTTGCAAACGCGACAGCCGTTTGGCATGAACATAGTAAGGTATCCAACGGAGAGATAATACCATTTGGTGCAGGAGAAGACATTTTTAAATCTCGCGCATCCTCAGAGAAGAATACAACGAACTCCAGGTAAAATTACGGAAAGGACCATTTGACTGGAGTCCGGTTATTGGCTACGCTTTGCGACTTCCTGGTGAGTAATAATTTACATACATTAACAGCAGCATTGGAAAGTATCTAACGGACATGAGATAAAGAGGATGCCATATAACTTGATCACAGGATGAAAATTCCCACTCGAGAGAAGAAAAATACATCCTAACCGAGCCACCGAGGCGATTATAACAATTATATTTAGTCTGATTTAGCTACTGAAAATAATTATTTTTCCTATTTAAATTATTACTTTAATCAGTATTTTATTAAAAATATCAACGATACACCGAGAGAAACCTGACAGCACGTGTCAAACGAACCTGTTTAGCACGCGGTCATACCAAATACGTGTGGGGTGATATTACCCAGGCAAGTTTCCGTAAGAGTTTTACGCTGTAGTATATGGGAATAACGTATATCCGCAGTTAGTTCCATCCCCAATTTTAGCATAAACAATGTGGTTAATTTGTAACAAAACATGTATGTGACCCAGAAAAGATCTAGAACATCCACTCCTCATTATCGCTTTCTATTATCATGATATGAAGCTAGAAACATAAACTGCCATTTTAAGTTCAAAATCAAGTTTTATAAAGGAACACTTTGTGTTTCCACAAACTCTGTGTCTGTGCCTACATTCATTCATAGCATACATAATGATCATATAACCAGTCATGTGACTGTGTTTTAGTGTCAATAAAGCTATCTTATCTTACATTAGTACATACATAAATATACAATATAAATCCGAAAAACGTCATGTGACTCTATTGGCTGTTGCAGTCCCTACACGTTTAATTGGACTGTTGGTTCAAGTGAATAAATGTTTCGGCTGGGCAATTAATATGGGGAAACATCCCTTCCCACGATTAATTTATTTATCATTTGATAAATATATAAGAACCAGAGCAATAATTTTCATAGCAAATCTAAAATCGGCAAGAATTTCAGTCGTATCTGAAATACAACTATGATCCACAGTATTCAACACATCAATGTAAGCTATACACAGCCGAGTAAGACGTCTTCTCTCTTAGGCGATCTCAAGTCCCACTATTATCTAACTATACATGACAGGTTGTGTTAATATATGTAAATCGATTATATTACACCCCCCCCCCCCTCCGCCATTTAAATTGTCGAACATAACAATTTTTAATATTGGTAAAGCGATCGTATTTATAACAGGGAACTGGCAAGATAATTGGCGCGTCATATTTCGCTTAATATTTCTAGATCGTCCTGCAGAAGGATAATACATCACGTCAGTTTGTCAGTTGGTAAAAGCCTATGGAAAATACGGTATAATTTTTTTAATGTCACGGTAAATTGTTTAAGTATGTTTTACCTTCAAGAAACCGCTTGCTTTCTATCATTTCAAGCTATATATTATGCTGTCGTTATCTCGAAATTATAAGTTTCCTGTATAAATCAATTTGATCCATGACGAACAATTGTCAAAGTCGTTCATGTTGCACTACTGTGCAATCAATATAAATCTTGTTCGTGAAACATACATATAGTACAATCTAATCTAGCTGCTGTGTACGAATTAATTATGTACCAGCCTTGTCAGTTTCCTGTTCATAATCTCGTCTCTCGTACAATTTTTTTATATAATACAAATTCACCATCAGCTGGGTGATTATACGAAAGAGGGGAGAAATGGACTGTGCTGTTAGATTTCAGCAACTTTGGTTCGAATTTTATAGTATAGAGCATTAGTAGCTTGTATTTAAGTTTTCTGACCGTGTGCAACATTCATTTCACCATTCCGGATTTTTTATTCAAATCTTCTAGTATTTTATGACGACCGTCATTACCGTCGCCACATGAAAGTACAAAATAATAATTTAATATTTTTTCTCTTTAAATATTTCTGTGTTTTTTTTAAACAAGACCATATTATTTCCCCTTGAAGTGTGACCCATTGATTTGACGTCATAATGTGTTCCAAATTTCACCCAAAAGCACTACGACAAACAAAACGTAGGGTCATCTAGTAATAAACACGAGAATATTTTCTCCTTATGTACATTAGGGCCATGCGAATTTCATTGAAACTATGTAAATATAGAGACAATAATATACCGGTGATGGCAAGGAAATGACGGTGGTGGTAAGGACATAACGGTGACGATAGAGACAAAATATAAGTGTCATACGGAGTTACCTGAAGCAAACGACTCGCAATGTTTTGCTATTCAAGATTATTCTTCATAAAACATTGAATCAAACCAGCTGGGACTGTGATAACATCAATCCGAAAGTACAGTATATTTTCCATTAGCGTTATGGGAACTGCATCGATTTGGGAGGAAAAGAGTTGAGGAACATTTGTCGTTGATAGAAATTAATATAATATCAAGTAAACAATATGAAACATGACTTCTTCCTCCAAACCTTGCTATACGACAATAAAACTTTCTCATAAAGCAGTTAAAAGCTGAATTTATCGGTGTTATACATCGATATGTCTTTACCGCCATTAGAAAAAGTGACGTTGAAGATATGTGACGGTAAAAACAATTTGTTCATTACGGTCACGTGGGCGGAGTGTGGCTGCTTCAAATTGTTTGACTCAAGTGCTGCCTTGAATCATCCCAAATTACCCTTCTAATGAATATATGGTATAGACATAGCAAACGCTTGTTAGGCGAAAACCAGGGCACGGTAAAGACAAAACAAAGATGTACGTACGCACAGACCTCACAATGCTGTATTTTGCTTGAAAATCAGCGGTGGAGCGGACAAGTTGTTGGCGCGCGGTTTCCGCCACTACCAACACACTGAACAGGTGATTCGCAATCAAAGTTACCTACCTTGGATTGTACTGGTGACGGACGGCGACGGTAAAGACAGTTATTTTTAGACAGTGACAAAAATCTTGTCAACGTTAGAAATATAAGATAATGCTTTCAAAGTATACTGAATAAAAAACGGTTTGTGTTAATCTTCAATCTGCACGCTTGGGACATGAGATTTAGCCGGACACTATTTGAGTAAGTAGTCCGAAAATCAGGCAAATAGAATTATTTTATTGAGAGCTGCATTCGGGTCCATGTGTTAATGTCTGTTAAACGACATAAACCTGGAACCCCATTTTAATTACTCGTAATTTAACCTGTTAGACGTATGGATGTCGGTGGACATGGTTTCCCAGGTTTTCGTAAAATCACCCAGCTACACCGATGTAAAGTATGCGTTAACACGTAATCTTTACATCGGTAAAGTCGGATAATCGGTAGCCAAATCACCGCGAATAATCGGTAGCCAAATCACACAAAATAACCTCCAATTTTCTAACGGCACATCTTACCAAATACAAAAACTATTCATAATTCAACCAAAAATACTAACTTTACGTTTTATGCTTTAACCAATGCCCAAACCCAATTGTTCCCGCTAGCCTTGAAACATAAACCACTAAACATTCACATCGACGGCCATGTTAATGTCAAACATCGCTCAATTATCATGACATGAAACTCGAAACAAAAGCTGTCATTTTAAGACCACAAAAAGCTTGTCTCTGAGAACAATTATAGTAAGTTTGTTTCCACAACCATGTGCCCGTGTCTGCATCCATCAAAATATAATACTATGCGGGCGCCAGGTTCCAATTGTGTTCCTATTAAGTCAACCATCGCTCATTTATCATGGCTAAAAACATAAGAAGTCAGTTCTAGTCCACAAGAAACTTGTCTCTAAGAACCCTTTTATAAATAAGTTTGTTTCCACAACTCTACATTTATAAAAACTATACGCATTGATAAACGCGATACTGTCTTGGCTTGAAACCTTGCAAACGCGACAGCCGTTTGGCATGAACATAGTAAGGTATCCAACGGAGAGATAATACCATTTGGTGCAGGAGAAGACATTTTTAAATCTCGCGCATCCTCAGAGAAGAATACAACGAACTCCAGGTAAAATTACGGAAAGGACCATTTGACTGGAGTCCGGTTATTGGCTACGCTTTGCGACTTCCTGGTGAGTAATAATTTACATACATTAACAGCAGCATTGGAAAGTATCTAACGGACATGAGATAAAGAGGATGCCATATAACTTGATCACAGGATGAAAATTCCCACTCGAGAGAAGAAAAATACATCCTAACCGAGCCACCGAGGCGATTATAACAATTATATTTAGTCTGATTTAGCTACTGAAAATAATTATTTTTCCTATTTAAATTATTACTTTAATCAGTATTTTATTAAAAATATCAACGATACACCGAGAGAAACCTGACAGCACGTGTCAAACGAACCTGTTTAGCACGCGGTCATACCAAATACGTGTGGGGTGATATTACCCAGGCAAGTTTCCGTAAGAGTTTTACGCTGTAGTATATGGGAATAACGTATATCCGCAGTTAGTTCCATCCCCAATTTTAGCATAAACAATGTGGTTAATTTGTAACAAAAACATGTATGTGACCCAGAAAAGATCTAGAACATCCACTCCTCATTATCGCTTTCTATTATCATGATATGAAGCTAGAAACATAAACTGCCATTTTAAGTTCAAAATCAAGTTTTATAAAGGAACACTTTGTGTTTCCACAAACTCTGTGTCTGTGCCTACATTCATTCATAGCATACATAATGATCATATAACCAGTCATGTGACTGTGTTTTAGTGTCAATAAAGCTATCTTATCTTACATTAGTACATACATAAATATACAATATAAATCCGAAAAACGTCATGTGACTCTATTGGCTGTTGCAGTCCCTACACGTTTAATTGGACTGTTGGTTCAAGTGAATAAATGTTTCGGCTGGGCAATTAATATGGGGAAACATCCCTTCCCACGATTAATTTATTTATCATTTGATAAATATATAAGAACCAGAGCAATAATTTTCATAGCAAATCTAAAATCGGCAAGAATTTCAGTCGTATCTGAAATACAACTATGATCCACAGTATTCAACACATCAATGTAAGCTATACACAGCCGAGTAAGACGTCTTCTCTCTTAGGCGATCTCAAGTCCCACTATTATCTAACTATACATGACAGGTTGTGTTAATATATGTAAATCGATTATATTACACCCCCCCCCCCCTCCGCCATTTAAATTGTCGAACATAACAATTTTTAATATTGGTAAAGCGATCGTATTTATAACAGGGAACTGGCAAGATAATTGGCGCGTCATATTTCGCTTAATATTTCTAGATCGTCCTGCAGAAGGATAATACATCACGTCAGTTTGTCAGTTGGTAAAAGCCTATGGAAAATACGGTATAATTTTTTTAATGTCACGGTAAATTGTTTAAGTATGTTTTACCTTCAAGAAACCGCTTGCTTTCTATCATTTCAAGCTATATATTATGCTGTCGTTATCTCGAAATTATAAGTTTCCTGTATAAATCAATTTGATCCATGACGAACAATTGTCAAAGTCGTTCATGTTGCACTACTGTGCAATCAATATAAATCTTGTTCGTGAAACATACATATAGTACAATCTAATCTAGCTGCTGTGTACGAATTAATTATGTACCAGCCTTGTCAGTTTCCTGTTCATAATCTCGTCTCTCGTACAATTTTTTTATATAATACAAATTCACCATCAGCTGGGTGATTATACGAAAGAGGGGAGAAATGGACTGTGCTGTTAGATTTCAGCAACTTTGGTTCGAATTTTATAGTATAGAGCATTAGTAGCTTGTATTTAAGTTTTCTGACCGTGTGCAACATTCATTTCACCATTCCGGATTTTTTATTCAAATCTTCTAGTATTTTATGACGACCGTCATTACCGTCGCCACATGAAAGTACAAAATAATAATTTAATATTTTTTCTCTTTAAATATTTCTGTGTTTTTTTTAAACAAGACCATATTATTTCCCCTTGAAGTGTGACCCATTGATTTGACGTCATAATGTGTTCCAAATTTCACCCAAAAGCACTACGACAAACAAAACGTAGGGTCATCTAGTAATAAACACGAGAATATTTTCTCCTTATGTACATTAGGGCCATGCGAATTTCATTGAAACTATGTAAATATAGAGACAATAATATACCGGTGATGGCAAGGAAATGACGGTGGTGGTAAGGACATAACGGTGACGATAGAGACAAAATATAAGTGTCATACGGAGTTACCTGAAGCAAACGACTCGCAATGTTTTGCTATTCAAGATTATTCTTCATAAAACATTGAATCAAACCAGCTGGGACTGTGATAACATCAATCCGAAAGTACAGTATATTTTCCATTAGCGTTATGGGAACTGCATCGATTTGGGAGGAAAAGAGTTGAAGAACATTTGTCGTTGATAGAAATTAATATAATATCAAGTAAACAATATGAAACATGACTTCTTCCTCCAAACCTTGCTATACGACAATAAAACTTTCTCATAAAGCAGTTAAAAGCTGAATTTATCGGTGTTATACATCGATATGTCTTTACCGCCATTAGAAAAAGTGACGTTGAAGATATGTGACGGTAAAAACAATTTGTTCATTACGGTCACGTGGGCGGAGTGTGGCTGCTTCAAATTGTTTGACTCAAGTGCTGCCTTGAGTCATCCCAAATTACCCTTCTAATGAATATATGGTATAGACATAGCAAACGCTTGTTAGGCGAAAACCAGGGCACGGTAAAGACAAAACAAAGATGTACGTACGCACAGACCTCACAATGCTGTATTTTGCTTGAAAATCAGCGGTGGAGCGGACAAGTTGTTGGCGCGCGGTTTCCGCCACTACCAACACACTGAACAGGTGATTCGCAATCAAAGTTACCTACCTTGGATTGTACTGGTGACGGACGGCGACGGTAAAGACAGTTATTTTTAGACAGTGACAAAAATCTTGTCAACGTTAGAAATATAAGATAATGCTTTCAAAGTATACTGAATAAAAAACGGTTTGTGTTAATCTTCAATCTGCACGCTTGGGACATGGGATTTAGCCGGACACTATTTGAGTAAGTAGTCCGAAAATCAGGCAAATAGAATTATTTTATTGAGAGCTGCATTCGGGTTCATGTGTTAATGTCTGTTAAACGACATAAACCTGGAACCCCATTTTAATTACTCGTAATTTAACCTGTTAGACGTATGGATGTCGGTGGACATGGTTTCCCAGGTTTTCGTAAAATCACCCAGCTACACCGATGTAAAGTATGCGTTAACACGTAATCAAAGAACAAACTGGACAGAGGTAATTCGTGAACCCAACAATTGGGGTCGCTTTTCAGGGTCCAACTGGATTGTACTAGCTTTTAACGCTCCCCTCTGGTTCTATAAATCATATCCTGCTGAGAGGGGTTTAGAGCCGCAAATAACGATTCATTGGCATCGCGCTCAGGCTTCGCTTTCAGTCCTACAATTTCGCTCACTGATGATTAACAAGATAATGGAATCGAGGAATTGGTAATAAAGGTAGACTACTTTTCTACGTGACTTAATTTCAGGGGTGCCATATATTACATTCGCTGACACAAGTGCGTGAATAACGTATCGAATAATAAGAAAATTACTTTCGCAGGCTACGTGAAATAATCAGTAGACATGGTAGACGAGCAAACTTACGTTGGGTACTTAACTTGACATGATCTTTTTCATTCATTTTCGAATAAGTTCCATTGACATTAAGCTGGAGACTGACACCTGAGGTACAGGTCGTAATACTTTTCAACAACGCAAAAAAAATCGTGTCTACGCCCAATTTTATTTGAATATGGCTAAATTTCGTTCCTTTCTTGATAGCCGTCTCAATTTAACAGAAATAACATGAGAATAAATACGAATACGTAAAACGTTCATGCACATAGAAAGGAATGTGTCCTTGGAACAAATTTAATTTGCCTCGAGTTGATTTACGTATATTTTCTGAAAATTGTTGTGCCATTTCCAGATCATTTATGCGTTAGTATTATGATAGGCATTCATAGCATAAGGTGATATGGTAGTAGTAGGAAGAGAGCAAATTCTGTCGAATAAATGGTCCCAAATGATTGTCCTGAGGAGTCACGTGATGCTGACGTCACGATGACGTCACATTCGGTCACGTGACATCCGGGTTACATCCGGGTCAAAGGTCACATACGGGTCACTTCCAGTGACGTCATGTCCGGTCACATTCTGGCACAGTGGACAAATGGGGAACCCACTCCTGGTCATTTGTGGTATGGAATGTGGCCCTTGTTTTCTTCATCTCGCGATGTAGAACACGATGGTAGGGGTCTCGAGGCCATGTGTTGAAATCTTTTCAAAAGTGACTGCGCTTGCGCACTGGGCAGGTAGATTGGGGTGGACGTTTTGGGGTCTAGGTGGACCCCTAGTTGTCCGATTGTGTTGTGAGAGCTATCATCGTGAAGCATTCGTGGGGGTGCGTTCAACTGGATGGGCTTGGGGTGAAACTGACATCATTCTGCGCATGTGCAGTAGACAAAGTGTATTGGAATAAACGTTTTGGGGTCGAGGTGGATTCATAGTGGTCCGATTGGGTCGTCGTGTAGCTCTCGTGGGGGTCCAGACGACTGGATCGTTGTGTCGTCCGTTTTCAACATTCTGTGCATGTACAGACAGGGAGTTGAGGGAAAAGGGCATTGCCAAGGACGTTTTGGGGTTGAGGTGGGCCCATGGTGTTCCGATTGGCCTGTGTGAGGTATCAGTGTGAAGCTCTCGTGGGTAGCGTCGGATTGGACTGATGTCTAGTCCTGTTTCATCATTCTGTGCACGCGCAGTCTGGCCGTAGTATGGAAAGCAGACATTTTAGGGTGCATGGGGTGTGTTTGAGGGACCATCCGTGATCCAAATAGCTCTCGTTGTGTGGACCAGGACTTCAGAGATGTCCACGTCATCTGTGGCATTATTGGTGACGTCATCAGTACGGGTGGTAGCGAAAGCTGGCGTTTTGGAGGTGCGTGGGTGTGTTTCAGCGATTGAGGGACCATTCTTGGTCCGAATGGTATGTCCGATCATCTCCGGTAATATAATGCATAACGCCTTGACGCCATGATGTAGGCAAATGGGTGAACAACAACAACAAAGATGACAATCCAATAATGTTATTATGCACATCAAACCCACGCCGGTGAGCCGCGTTGAGTATGTTAACCATTCTCGTACGCTCTTGTCCAATCAAAAATCGTCCTTTGAGAACGTTCGCTCTTGACCTAAGTGTCGTCAGGCAGTCCAGGATACCGTTCAGGCAGCATATCCTGAAACAGTTGTTTCCGCATTCTGATCGCATTTTCCAGGGCCTCGGTGGGTGGTAACCCCATATCCTCTTCCAAGTGACGCTTGGTCTTCATGGTGGGCCTGTACGCGCCTTTCATTTCAAGCGGCAGCAGGCTATTCCGTTCATAGATGGCCATGGCTGTTTTCCTGATGCCGAGGGCACATTTGGATGTGCGCCTGTGTTAAGTTATCCGGTCCGGCGTCTTCGATTATCGCAGCATGGGTATTAATCCTATCTGGCCTGGGCTTTTTGAGACGTATCCTGGCCTGGGGGCCCCAAATTATTTTTCTTACCCCTTGAGCAAGGGGGCTGAAACTTACCACACCATACCCTTGGGTCAAGCTCTACCTGAAAATGCAAAATATCCAAGATGGCCACTTCGATGACATCACAGTGACGTCATTTTCTTAAACGACTTTTTTGGTCGATTTTTTGGTCAGATTTTTAAAATAATTTATTTATCCAATTTCTCCGCAAAAACTGCATGATAAATTAGTAAATATTAATGTGATGTGAAGTAAAATAGTTTCTGTCCACTTTTCATCACGAAAAAGCAGATATTTTGAAGAAATATGACGAAAATTCATTTTTCTGGTACCCCACGTGGTCGCCATCTTGAATTTACCCATGATTCTCTGTTCGTGGGAGCATGCAAATAGGCTCAAAATTTTCAGTTCTCCATTTTTCGTCGTTCCGGAGATAGCGCAGAAAGCTTGGTAGGGGGCCATTTCGGAACCCCCCCCCCCCCAAGGCCAGGTAGGATTAATAGCTTCACGCACAATACGATCCCAAATAGTAGGTTCGTCCTCACTACTTTGGAAGATCTTTTTAGTCGGGTGAGGGAGGATTGCATCTTGGGTTATTTGAGAGAAATCGGGCTGTTACATAAGTTTTAGTGTGTGTATGTTTTAATGCATTGGATTACTAAGTTAGTGACTTAAGTACTTAGAATTTTGTTTGATCGTCGCTATATAGCTGAAATATTGCGACATTAAACCTTAATTCTCTCTCTCTCTCTTTTCCCTGGGGCGTAGGCTGACTGCGATCAAGCTCTCCGTTTCAGTAAACAGACTCTCAGGAGTTTCTGTTTCGGTATCTGCCTCCCCAGTGGGCTCCTCGAAGTCTTCAATCTATGTGTGTGCTTCTCGTGTCGCATCATATCGTAACGTCCGGTGAACGTACGTTCGCACTCAGAGCATGTATAACCCATGTTGGCGGTTGAACGTCGACTGTGCACATTTTTAGGATACGCTTGCTTTTATAGACAGTAACGCCGGCCAGCGCCCAGCTGAACGCTTCAACGCCCTAGTAAAATAGCTCAGAATCTCTGATTTCCCAAATATTCCAAGGAATTGTCACTAATTCATCGAAATGCAGTGACGCCCGTCAACGCCCGTTGTTCCGCCTCAACGCCCGCCTTATGCATTGTCAATCATCTATGGACGGACATCACTATGTTGGGGGTTGAAGAAGATAATTTCGCGTCTCCAGCTGCGTCTCCATAAGGGTTTGAAATGCCTCATGCAGGGTCAGCAGATTCTGGGCACGGGTAGTTGTTGGTATCCCCTTCGTGTACTATCTGTTTCTTATGCAGCAAAAGACATACCCGGGTCACCCACTGGATGTTATCTACGAGCATGATAAGATGACAACGCATGCGTTGATGCTGAACAGTCTCGGTGATCCCACCTTGAGCTGTATCAATAATAGTATCCATTTGAACGTTGACTCGATGTATCGCTTCGGCTAGAATACCCACGTTGTCCGATTCAAAGTTCACATCAAGCAACATGGGATCTGTAGTGCTCATGGTGAAATGAGAAAGATGGTGCCGTGTCGGCTATTTATGGTGGGATGGTTTTGGTCTTAATGATGCGTTCAAACAGGTGCTTCTTTTGTGCTTTTTCCATGGCGTACGCCGCTTTCCAGTTCATGCCCGAGGTTTTCAACATCGGCGCTGTTATTTCAATTTCCATATGAACCGGGTCCTTGTCCAGCAATTTTATATGAATCACGAGGTCGACATACTGCTGACGGAAAGCCCGTCATAATCTGGGTACTAATGTGTTATGATCTAAAATTGCGGCATCCTCTTTCGAATACTCTTTGTGGTGAACTTGTTTTCTGTAGCTCTCAACGTCTCGCCCATCTCGGCGTCCATACTTTCTTTGAACAAATCCTTCGATAGCCTCGAGTTCACGTTGTGTTCATTCCCTTGTACGGGTTTGGGTTGGTCCTTCACGGTTGGGTAATATTCCGGGACTGATGGTATGAAGGGAACCCGCTATGTGGGGACGGGTTGCTGCTGCTGGCCGAGTGCTGCCAGGTGTGGACTCGGGGTATGGTGTTGGGGTAAATGACGTTGTGATGAATATTCGGGGGTATGAGCTTTTAAATGTACCAGCAGGTAGCCGTACGGACGACTTGTCGCCCCTTGAAACGCCTGCATGAAGTGGGCGATGTTCTGAGGATAAATTGATCTACCAAACACACGGATTTGTGCTTTGTCGATGAGATTGGAGAACAACACAAAGTATTGGCAGTTCAAGGAGATTCTGGTCAAATAGATGACGGACAGATTGCGATGATGGGATCCTTTGGTAAACAAGGCGGCAACGTGTGCATTGTCCTTGCCCGCACTCATTAGATCATCCAGCGCCACCACGTTGGTCTGCTCGGAATCGAAGTAATACGATTCGCCTATGTCTTGAGGAATTCCTGAGACGAAGGTCACATTCTGTAATCGCGTATTCTCGTACGTGGGTTGCCGTTGGCTATACAACCATACAATACGTGTCAGAGCTGGGGTTGCCACATCTTCCTCTAAGAATTTCATTACCCAGGACGTTTTTCCACATTTCGTAGGGCCGCTTACCGTCATCGTATAGGAATGCTCTACTCCACTTGGTGGACCTATAGCGGGACTCTGTGGTGTCTCTTGTCTATGCATTAGACGAATATGTCTGAGTATATGTCGCGACGAGAGAGTGTCTTCTGACAAAACGTACGGCCAAGAGCGTACGAGTATTGTAAACATACCCAACGCGGCTCCACCAGTGTGGGTATGATGTACTGGAGGGGATAATAAAATGATTGGATTGTCATCCTCGTTGTTATTTCTGCTCACTAGTTTGTCTACATCATGGCGTCAAGACGTTATGCATTATATTACCGGAGATGGCCGGACATCCCATTCGGACCACGAAAGGCCTCTCAATCGCTCAAACACACCCCCACGCACACCCAATACACTCGTACTGATGACGTCACCAATGACGTCACCAATGACGTCACAGATGACGTGGACATCCCTGAAGTCGTGGTCTACACCACGAGAGCTTCAAGATGACACCCCCATATACTACGGCCATTAGGGGTCCACCTAGACTCCAAAACGTCCACTCCGATCTACCTGCCCAGTGTGCATGCGCAGTCACTTTTCAAAAAAATTCAACGCAAGGCCTCGAGACCCCTACCATCGTGTTCGACATTGCGAGATGAAGAAAATAAGCGGTCACACCCCATACCGCAAATGACCATGAGTGGGTTCCCCATTGGGGCTAACATTGTCCATTGCGCCAGAATGGCACTAACAGACCAATATGTAGGGGGATATCACTCTTGTTGGATCGCCACCTGACCGGACATGACGTGACCGGAAGTGACCAGGATGTGACATTTGACCCGTATGTGACCCGGATGTCACGTGATCGGATGTGACGTCATTGTGACATCAGCACCACGTGACTCCTCATTCCCATCACTTGGGACCATCATTTTTTCCACAGAATCGGTCTTCTTGCTACTACTTATGGTGGCCCATGATTTTTCTTTCATGTTTTTCCTTCTAATATGTATAACACTACTAATTCATGTAAAAAGTTTCAAGGAATAGCAATATTGGAAAGAATATGACTGTACCTGTTTTTTTAAATAATTTTAGATCAGTATCCACCTTGAATAGCCTCTTATTTCAAGATTGCTTGTCATTTGTATTGATCAATCCAGACGTGTCATGTAATTACGACAGTTTATATAACAGAATATTGATGCAGCTTTAATCAATATTCAACGAACTTGTCACGTCATATTTCGCTGAATAAAAGATCCAACATTTGCATAACCCTCCGTTGATCGACATAATGCCCTCAAGCTGTACATTGATATGGTGATTTTACGATGTACGAATGTTTGAATATGGCTTTGTATAATGTAGACCAAAGTGTGTCGAGGTAACGCTTATCTGATGCAGCATAAATACGTTATATCCGTGAACAAGGTTTGGATCCATGACGCTATATGCTGTTATATACAATACAAGTTCGGTTCATAAGAGAGAAGATGAAGGTCGACCAAATGATGAACAATTAGTACTCGTTCACGTACACAAATGCTATTGGTATATTGTGCCGCCGAATTTCACACCAATATTAAAAATCGGAAATTCGAGCAATCTTTGGACAAAGAAATTCCACATGAACAATATGTAGCAGAACTGATAAAGCCGTATGGACTCTTTGTAAACACTGATACTATAAATGAACTAAGACGTTCAATTTTACGCCCTCGTGAGTACCTTCTATATGACAAGCGTTCTTCAGCATCCACATACATACATAGATACATACATACAGTTGCTTTTACATAACTGCACAATAGGTTTCTCAAAATAAGTTTACCACCTGTAGAGCTACCTAAAGAAGGCCAGAAGTTACCTTGTGCAACTTATGGAACCAATTTTAAATATGGTCTTAGTGTTTTCCCCATTTTGTGTATCCATATTATAGTTTTAGTATATCGGCCTGAGATTTTGTTGAATATTCCCTCCCAAATACTCAGAGAGAGTAAGTAGAGGTAAAAGCAGATGGTGTAGAACCCCTTGACTAAGAGCTGATGCAATAGCAATTTTAAAACATGAATATATTATTTGGAGCTTTGTCACTGGAATGATTGAGAATTTACTCTGCAGTTTGGTAAAAAAAACCTTTGCTTAAAATCTATGAGTGCGCAGTATATTGTTTTACATAAAATCATTCAATTTCGAATGAAAGTTTCACAGAAGTACATTTCTGACTGTCATGTTAGATTAACATCATCTGACAGACACTTTCGGATACACTTCAGGATCATCACATAAAAATTAGTTTTCCTTTTGTGAGCGTATGGCTGTCTATGTGGCGGATAGTATCAGCCACCTTTTTTCAAAGTTCCATTCAGTCGCCGAATACTGTAGATTCCTCGCTTTCTCGTTTTAACTATACTCAGTCACGGAGTGCTGTATGGACAACATTCTGGTTGGCCTTCATGATTACATAAATATCAAAGCTCTTTATCCAGTGCCCTCTTCGTTTTGTAGTTCCTTTCTTGTCGAGGATGTGATGGACGAGCAAAGATGTGGTGTTCTCTGATTGGGTTTTATCAATCCACCATAAAATATCACAAAGATGCATTGGACGATTCCAGCATACTGAAAAAGTGCCAATCCCTTTGTGTTCATCAGTAGATCGTTTCATCTTATGCGTTCTTTATTGAAAGCTCATGTAACGAGTTTCGTGCATGTGTTACATTATGTATTACAATGTTGTTGTGCTGGACATGGTTGAGTTGATGACAGTGTTTGGTTTTCAACCAAACTTTCACACCAGATTATATACAGACATGAGCCTTCTACTATGGATTTTGATCCGTCCATTAGTAAACGACATAATTTTGTGGAGTCTTAAATACGATCAGTGATTCGCACCAGTCGCCACAACGGGCGTGATCCGATCGCGTGCGCTAACTTTCCTTACTCTATTTGCTATATAAGAGTTTTCTATGATGCACAAAAAGCAGTTATGAAAGCACTCTATCAATTGTTGCAGACTGCAGTCTCTGTGTTTGGTGGAAGTTTTGTGCCATCCAGACAGTAATATATTATATGTTTAGTGCTGTCATTTGGAGAGTAAGTATACGAATTAGTTGATACATAATCTCTTATTTTAAATCTCACTACGAAAATGTAAAACGCAATTTTCAAATTATTTCCTCCTTATAAGAAATCTATTTCGATAAAAAAGTTTGGTAAGGATTCGAATTGGCAAAACTCCGGTTGAATGATAACCAAGAACCATGAACACGCCTAGCGACATATTCGCTTACTTGCGCCGACATACGTAGTGATATGAAACTTGATGAACGTCCACCACAAAAATATGTTTTTATTATTTTGAGAACAAAAACTGAATCGATTCTACATTCAGTAGCCAACGCTTGTCCACATTTTCGCGTCTATAATCGAACGACTGCACCACACCAGTAACGGCAAACTCCAATCATGCATAACACCTTTAGTATAATCACAAGTGTCATTTTTACCCAAGAGAGAAACGATCAACAGTTCTTAATTTACCATATTGGTTCGAAATTACAACACATATAAGGGAAGTTTATCCTTTTGAAAACGAAAGTTTATCCTTTTGAAAACGAAAGTTTATCCTTTTGAAAACGAACATCTGACTCTTTTCCTAGAGGATATCGTACCTCAGTCCCGCTTTGCTTGTACCTATTCCCAAGGAGACTATGGAGATATTGATATAACACGGTGTTCACACGACCCCTCGGTCTAAATTAACCAAACTCAATGTAGACCCAATTATTCAAAGAGTTATAGCGCCAGGGATCCTGTACGATACCAAATTTTGCCATCAGTATATGATGTTCATCTTTGAAATTACAAGGGTCTGGTCCGTCATTCATAATTCAACCGTCGTCCATTAAAGAATATCCGCGTCCATAATCCAAAGACCTATTCCATATTCCATATAACAGTATTAGCATTTTGAAGCTGAGTTTATATGGCTCAAGACGTAATTTTGAGGAAACAGCTTTTGCTATATTGCAAAGTACATGTAGAACTGTTCAGTGCCTGTACTAGCCCCGTTAACAAGCTTGATTACCAAACCAAAAATACGTGAAGAAAACCGCTTGAATAGCTTTCCATTCCAAAAATTGTATAATTGATTCTATGTTATTTGAAAGAACGTTCACGACATTTAGTTTCATAATTGAAACAATTTAACCCAATAACCCATTGCAGTACAATTAAGTAGTAAACTAGGTGCATTCGACCTTAATAAACTAAATGCAATATTATGCCTTTTGCAGGTTTTATTTTTCCGCTGATCAATTTCATACTTTTTCGACTTTTCGTCCCAGAAAAGTGTAATATGGACAACTGATCCCCACTTTATATACAGATAACTTCTAATTGCTGAGACTGATAACATCTTTAAGTGAACAATGCTGGTAAATTATATTTCAGAAAAGAATGTATATTTTTCCTTCGAGTGAAAATTCTAACATGTAAATGCAGTGTCTGAAAATATCCAGTCACACCAATAGTTTTAAGATTCTGAATCGTTTACACATCATTGGAAATTGAACCAGTAAAATTAAGGTAGCTGTGATCAAGAAATTATGAATGGTTTACTGAATGATGCGGAGCATTCATGAATAAATACTACTGGACAAGAATTAATCATTCAAATGTTATGTCAAATGTTCACTGGTATATTGCATAGTCACTTGCTTTTTCATATCGTAATAAGAAGGATTCACCCAGCCTGTAATTAAAAGAGAGGTGACTAAATTGTTCAAAATATAGTGTGATGCTCAAAGTGTTTAAAAGTGATATAAATGCGATGAACAAAGTGAAATGACAATCGTGAGATGAGGGAAATAATAAACGTTTAAACCTTCGAAAAGTTCAGAAAATATAATGGCACATGTACAGTAGATGCTTGGTGGATTTATATCATAATAAATCTGGTTGAAATTAAACAATGCACTATATGCAATTGTATATTTTCAGCAAGCCGTTATTGGCCACCGTGCTACACTGTAAAAAGGAAGTAGTTTGAACTACCACTTGTTGGAACGTGTGATACTGGTTTTGGAACTTCCAGCTTCCAAAAATGGTAGTTAGCACACAAGTTTCTTGAGTTACCATAATAGGACCTTTAAAATACTACATTCAGAAGTTTGTAATCCGGAGAAGTTTTTTGAAACACCAGATATGGTAGTTTTGATATTGAAATCATCGAACTACCACATCTGGTATTTTGAGTTACCAAATCTGGTATATATCCGAAAAACCAGTAAGTATTTTGAGATGCCGGATGCGTGACTTCGTACAACTTATACAGTAAGGTACGTACAAGAAAGCAATTTGGTTGCTAGTCGTCGTACAAATTAACCTACACTGTTCAGTGTATTTTCAAGTCAACCCTCTTGCGTAATATTGCGTGATATAGGTGCATATAAAGTACTGGACTGTCAAGTGAAACATTTACATGATGAACCGGAATGTCGGGGTACCGTTAAAAACCCGAAGCGCACGCGGCATGCAGTACGCTACCGTGGTAAAGAGCAGTAAGATGCCGGGAATGAGGCGTGGTGATGGTTGCCTCCTCTCAAATCAAGTCCCGAATGCTCACAATTTTGCTTAAAATAAGATAGCATTTGGATTTACTTCTTGTACAACGGCGAACAAGATGTACACGAGCTTTCAGAGGGGACATAACTCTGTCTGCCGGCATCATCCGCTAGGTGTATGTGTTACGTCAGCAATATTCGTCACCAGCACGTGATCATGACAAAAAACAACGGTCGCAGCCAAACCAGTGAGGTGATGTGCGATCGAGTCTCAATTTACTCGATAGCCGGCAACAATCTTCGTAAGTATGACTATTTTCATGTATTGTATCCTCAAATGTGACACAAGTTTTGACTAGTAAGCATCTCTTCCATACAAAATTTAACGAGATCAGTGAAGATTCATCAAATATTATTCACTCAGCTGAGCGCCTAATCTGACCGTGTATGTTCCAACAACCACAACCATGGTACATTCTTGAACTTTTGGCGGCAAATGTGCGGGAACTGGTTAAAATACAGTTGTTTTAATTGCTCAGAATTGATTCATACGTCATACATGCATTCACAACCACTTCGTCATTTAGTTTTAAGGTCAATAGATGGGGATCATTTAGACCCCCTCCCCCCCCCACACACACACCACAGGCACTAGGCCTTGGATGACTGATCGTTAGTCGCACTCGTGTTTCCTATACCGTAGCTTTTTCCACTTTTTAAGGTTGAGGTAGCTAGGCCTATGAACAGGTGCTTCCGGGAAGTAGTCGCCTCGGTTTCACTTTTACCAAAGGCACCCGCAATTAATTTGAATAATATATCGATAAACTATTCCTGAAAATCTATCTGAAAAACAATTCTGTGGATATTTTCCGATGGATCTTGTATGCATGTACATTATAAATATAATATTCTTGAAAAATAGAATATTCAATTACTAAAACTAATTGTGAGGGCCTTTGGTACTTAGCGGAAGTTCTCTGCACCAATACGCCCCAAGTGGAATAAGGGAGTCTAAAACCCTTTAGGAATTGGGCTATAGCTTCAAGCTGGGCGAAGTTGTTGCAAGGAGTTGGGTAATGCAGAAGCAGAAGTCAAATAAAATCCCCCCTCCCCCCCCCCCAACATCCCCAAACCTCGGGCAAGGGTCGGGCTTAGTGGGAGATTACCTGGAGATTCACAACAAGTTTTCCCAGGGGTGGTGCTTCCACACGTTTTCAGTTTATGTGGGGATTTAGTTAATGTTTCTTTTACCTAGGGATGGGACATTAATTGCAATTGGATGGGGTTTAAAGTAGGCATTCACTTCAATGTTTTGCCCCAGAGGGTAGGACATTGAAGCATAATGCATTTTTAACAACTTTCATTTGTTAAGTCCCCACTACTAAACCGGTCCCCGTGGTTGGGTGAAGGGGGGGGGGGGGGGGGGGGTGATGCAAATATGATCCTAAATTTGTAATATTTCCGGGACGATCCATCTCGCGTTGTGTGAATTGGGAAATGAATATTATTGTGTTTCGGTTAGTGTTACAAAATTTAGCATGGGTTCAGTATTTTATACCAATAAAGCTGTTGCAAAAAAACATTCAGTATTGAGTTCTAGCTATATTGCCCCATTATCTTCAGTTATTCTCCCCCACTAATTCTGCAATGAAGGTTCTTCAAAATTGGTTGAAATATAGTTTCTCTGTTTGTAGGGAATTGAACCTCACCAGTGTCACTAGAGTGGCAAAAGGACAAGCTTCTGGAGGAATGACTAACGAGATCTTTCAATGATTGTTCAGCAGATTGAACAAAGAAAACTTTGCCAAGGTGAGTTAAAAATGATGCTCGCTATAGTAAATCCTGTAATAATTCAATCACTGTATTAAAATTCAGCTATCAATTTTAACAAAATTTAATTGGTCATTTTACTAAATTTGATAAACCTATAAAATAATTAAAATAACAAGGACAGGTTCATACTCCATGTAAAGATCACGAGACAACAATGTGTCTAGACTTTGGCATTTTCAGCTGCACAGACTCAGACAATAGCTTCCTAAAGTGTCTACCCTGGATTATCCGCATGATTTTGGACCATTTTGTCAAATCCAGTTTCAATAAATTTGATCATCCTCTGATTTTATTGTGTGAAATTTCAATTCATGTGATGAATTGTTTTTAGAGGATTTACGAAAATGAGATTCGCTGCTAGTGGAGAAGTTACAGTTTTAATTACAGGACAATTCTTGTGTATAGGCTGGCCCAGATATGATGAGACAGGGCAGAATGTTACAGTAAAATGAGCTAGATTATTATTTTGAAGTTCAGCCCAACAGTAGTATTATAAGACTTGGCATTGATATTATTGCTAAGTGAAAATCCCCATGCTAAAATGTTCTGTGTTTTTATTCTGGCAGTTTGGAGAGACATTCCCCCCTGCCTCATGGTGTGAGTTTGACCAAAGAAATCACAGAGGTGTGAATGGGACAGAGGTCAATGCCACCATGGCAGAGGTGTGAAAGGTCAAGGACGCTCTGGCAGAGATATGTAGGGACCAGGAGCCCATGGTCCACGGCCCTGCCTTGGTAAACTAACAGCGGCTCTATTCCAGAGACCTGGTACCTCATTCGATCGTTCTTGGTCCAAATATATAAAGCCACAGCAGAAGCAGAAGCAATAGTAGGAGCCGAAGCCCATCTCCAGCTTAGAGCTACAAACACACTGAGGTGAAGTAGATACATGTTTGTGTGTTTGATCAGTGATATTTTATTTTGACAAAGAAAAATATACAAAAAAGCTGGAACACTGTCTGCAGACAGCAACATTGTGACAGCTTTTTGTCGGGTACCCTCATGGAGTTTTAGGGCATTTTCAGTTTCTGCGTGGTGAATGTTTGTCATGTCGGCTGGTTCAAAAATGAGTCGCTCATCATATGTTCAAATTGCCGATAAATTTGACAGAACAAATCAGTCTTTCCAACAAGGTAGGTCATTTGTTGCAACGAAATAATGGGATTGGGTTTTCTGGAGGTGTGCCATCCAAATTTACTACATAATAAGAAATATTAATGGTGGCGTATAACCTAAAGTCAAATTTCAACATTTTGTTGTTGTTGTTGAAAACGGTTGTTGGTGCATTCTTGGGCACTTGCAATCTTATAAATAACTGTCTTCAGTTGTAAACAAAGGATTCCAGAAGCCTGAATGGGGCCGGAAGTGGTAATCTTGTTCATTAATTAGCTGTTGGAGCTCGCCGCGCATTGTTCGAATGGCACGACATTCCCATTACATGTATTCAGTCAGACTCAGTACTGAGGTACCAGTGAAAGTTTCTATGGACTTTGAAGTTTCGTCTTTCACTTAGAATAGAACCCTGGGAAATATTAAAACAGGTCCACAACATTTTCCACATCATTGGAATAGCTTGTAATAATGTTTGTTATAATTATGTAACCATGGTCTTGTACATTTACTTGCAGTGATTTCAAAACTCTCATCGAAGCCTTAGCAGTATTGATCAAGAAAGAGAAGAAACTTCTGAATACTTTCACCAGCATAAAATGATGATTCAACACCACAGACCTAAAAGCTGATTTATCACAATGCATGTAACTTCTCAGTTCTCCAAGCCAAACATGAATATGGTGGTCTAGAGGGTCGATACATGCAGTTCTCTGCTGGCCGGTTGAAATGCAGTTATCTTTGAAGTTCCTTTGATTACCTCTCTGTATGGAGGAGGGTTGACGTAGGGTTCAGAAGAATGGAGTATAATGGACATCAGGAAAGCAGACTTGAGTCAAACTATGCTTTTTTATGCATCACTTTTATGACATTGGAAATATATCAAACTGTATTCATGTTCCACCCCGATGCATTATTAGCAAATGTGAAGAACAGAATAGAGTAGCCATGTATCCATGCAAGCAACTGCTTATCGGTAGCAATATGATCTTGAAATGGTGCCCTGTGACTGTCGAGGATGAAACTGGTATGGGGGCGGGGACGTTCGCTCATGCCATTGGGTTTGTGCCACTGGGTATCTTAGAAATGGTCAGATATTTGTAGAGAGTGACACAGTCAACTCATGCTAATGTTTGTGGAACAAAATACCTTGTACAAACTATGGATGTACGATTCTTGAAACACCTGTACAAACTACGATGTGCCATCACTGAAACACCAGTATAAACTACAGATGTATCATTAAGGCCTTTGGTAGTTGACTGTTCGTTTCTCATAACTGTCTCGCATTTATATTTTGGGGTCGAATAATTAAAATACATGAGAGATTTAAGATTATCAATTGCAGAACAGATTATTTTCTTTATTGTTAGATGCTTTGGGTTGTAAATCCATAATTACTAATGAATAATTATCGCATGTAGCATGTGTATTTTAAAATTCCATGTCATGAGAATCAAACAATCAACTGAGACTGGCCTTATCGAAACACCTGTACGAACTAAGATGTTCTTAGGACTGTCACCAGAAGCCATCAGATCTAATACCCAACACACACTGCTGAAATGCGGTATGCAGTTTATTGTCCAGGCAACAACACAGACTATGGCGCTGATTTAAATGTATTTGCATTTTAAACCATGCAGTTTTCTGAGCATATCAGATCACAAAATGGTCGCAATAAATTTAAGCCTATATGAAGCCCATTTTTAAGGATCACACTAAACAAATGTTGTATTTCATATATACAAAGAATCAATTCAGTGCTATAAATAATGTATGTATAAACATGTAAAGATTGTCAGTTGTGGTGTTTTGACATTTTACATCAAAATTGACTGCACATTTTTACTGATACTCAAAAAACACTTCGAGAACCAAAATGATGTAATGTATTATAATGAGAACATATTCTTGAACTTTGTGGTAAATTTATATTCTGGTTCTCGGTTGAGATTTTTGAGATATCGGTAAAACTGTGTTGTGAATTTTGCTGTAATATGTCAACAAAAAATAGATTGGTAATTTTTTTCAATATATGAAATTCAACATTTGTTTTGTATGATCACTAATCAAAATTTAAGTTTCTTCGATGTAATTTATTTTCATTTGATCTCACGCTATTTCTTTTTTTTCTCACTAATCTCAGGGTTCCTCCTGGTCTTGGATTTCCTTGAATTCTGAGAAAATAATTTCCAGGACCGGGAATCCTTGAATTCTCACAATATTTGTACAGAGTCCTGGAAAATTCCTTGAATTTTATTATCCTATGATATCTCCCCCTCAAAACTCAAAATTAATTACTGGATTTTTTTTCTGACAAACTGGTTTTATTCTTTCATCTGGTCAGATCTGTATGAAACGTGATAGTTGAAATACATATTCATTTCATTCTAATGTACATTGTTGAATTTGCTGAATGAAATATGGTAAAAGGTGTTAAAAAATGTCCTGGAAAAAGGTTGTATGAATCTGGAAATGTCCTGGAATTTTGTCTTTCACAAAGGGTAGGAACCCTGTATTCCACCACTACATATTTTACTCCTTGAAATAACCTATCTAACAATGTAATATATATTTTGTCACTGCCAATGTAGACCTTGTGATTGAATGGTTTCTAACAAAGCACAAAGATTCAGTACAGTACTTGCAGAAATGTCAAAATTCCACAAATAGTATTTCGAAAAACCCATGAAATACCAAGGCGGTAGTTCAAACTTCCACATGTGGTTGCAACTTGGCTGCATCCACTTTTGGTAGTTCCAAATACCTTAAATGGTAGAACAAACTTCCATTGTGGTAGTTTGAGAAACTTCACCAGTAGCTTGAACAACTATATGGAAGTTGGAACTACCAGTATAGTGGTATCTTGAGCTACCAAAAGTGGATGCAGCCAAGTTGCAACCACTTTTGGTAGTTCGAAATACTTCCTTTTTACAGTGTAGAATCAATATGTCCTGTAGAATTCCGTACTTTGCATCTTAATTTTGATTGGAAACAACATTGTTATTTTGTCAAGGATTTGCAGCAAGTATGCTGCTGCTGCAAGAACTGCTCATATTTCCTCGTTCGAGAGATATAAAATGATACTTTAAAGCGAAAGAATACAGGAATATCCGCGTGTTTAATTTGAGTAAAAGTATCCTAAAATTTAAGATTAATATAGAAAGAGAATTTTATAGAAGTACAATACCGGCTATCCGCTTAGACGGACGCCAGCTTTAAACGCGTTCAGTGTCATCACATATAAAACAGCTTTATCTTGACAGTGAAGTACAACAACCGAAATTATTTAACAAACTTTTCCATATACAAGCCTCCAAACGACGCCAGAGTACGTTAAATGAAGTGTAGAATTTCACAATTCTACCTCTGTACCAGGTAGCAAAGCGCATCATGCGTACGCGGGCCTGTGAAGGTAGACATGTTGAACCCTCTGGCCTGGCAATATATCCGTGTTTTATTAAATATATTAATGGTATTGCGTCTATGTTGTATCTCGTTTTATATGACAAATGTGTGAAAGTAGAAGGCACTCATCTAGATTATATTCAACAAACCTTTAAATCTGGAGAGCAAGATTACTCGAGTATCGCAATGTCGTGAACTGTGAAATGGCGAAATGTAGTGTAATCCAATACCGAATGGATAAACAAGTCTGATCTGTTCTGTCGATGGTTGTTTTGCTTCTTATTCTGGCGCAGAATAATCAAACTGAGGGGAATTCTTGCAGAGAATTAGACCTTTCCATCTCCATATCCTGCCAATGCGACAGCATGCACCTGCGCGCTTCCGGCTTGTAGATGTGTTCGATGAATATGTTAGTGTATGTTCTCTTAGCGGTAAATTCATTAATACCTACTAAACTCTTTGCTCAGTGATTTTCTTTGAATGTAACCCGATTCCCATAGATTTAATAATGGTATAGATCTCATGGAGACAACACCGTTAATCGGATTCAATCATCGAGAGCAAATCGACAGCATTTTCTCGCCCTACCAATTAACCTATAATGTCTGTTTTTCGACAGATGTTCCCGATGAAGAACTACACCCTGCTGACTCCTGACCGCAAATGACCGGTTGCCGTTGATAGGACCTGATGGAGCGGTGAAGGGTTCAGTGAAAATACTGCGTAACCTCTTTCCCATCATATCACGAAGGAGTTTCCAGGTAGTGCAATCCAATTCATACTAATCCATGCTAATCAGGTATAGCCAACACCGAAAAATGGGACTAGACGAGTTGAGTACAAAGGCGATTTCTTGCTCCAAATGATAGCTGGACATGTGTACATTCATAATCCGACGGTGTCACTGTGGCATCCCGAGGCAATAGTTTCTAGGCCACGTCACTTTTAATTGAATTTATCATAATTAGATCAAAAATTGGAACACAATATAAACCTGTCAAGTTGGGTATCAAATTGAAGCTAATGACATACACAATGCTAATATACATGTTACAGTTGAACACCATATCATATGTAGTCAGCTTTGGTCGTACAACCGCATTAAAAAACAGGGTATATTATCGATATTATATATACTGGAGAGAACTTAATGACAGTGACAATAAAAGTTGATGACAATGCCACAAATTACACAAATATAGTGTAACTCAAGCATGATCAACGATTAATCCTATCTGCAATCTGACATCATCGTATGATGGGTCATCAGACTGCTCAGACTATTCTGTGAAGTCATGTGACGCAGTCAGTATGTCGGCACCTCTTCCCACTTCCCTTATATGTGTTGTAATCACTATATAGTTTTATGTATGATAAGTTGATGTTTATAATTACATTGACGAGCAGGAAGTATCTCAAGATATGCTCCAACCACCGTAATCATGTATATCGCACACGTGATATATGCAGTTCTGCTATGGTTTCATGAATGAAAACTCGCATGTGTCTGTTATTACTGTCTTTATTTTATGTCCGATTCACACTTCAGCAACAAACAATATGATACAGTCGATTGTGTTTTTAATGAAGTATGCTGTAGACTTATACTTTTCTCCATGATGACTGTCATTTTCGGTGACGGATATTACTGTGACAAGACAGTTGAGAAGGCACGATATAGAATTGACATGTTGTCTCCTCTTCGTTCCAAAGGAAATTATCGTTTTTCAGCATGTTTACCACATCCGATTGATGAGCCAAATAATTCAAGAGATGTTTTGTTGTGTCACTAGGTGGCCAGGAGACGGACGAAGTGATTGCCATATCACACGGATGAAGATCACACCACTAGCGATAAAATGCATTTTAGGTTTAGGTTCTTCGTTAACAGATGAGATTGCTAAGCAAAGTGGCCTTAACTATTGGTATAATAAAAAGATTTGTTTTTGTTATTTAGAAAGTGAGCATATAACTATTTCTGTGTTAGAGGATTACGCTATCTTAGTATAAGCACAGATTCTAGTGCTGAAAATTGGTCCCATGCGGGATTCGAACCAGCGACCATCAGAGTAAGGCATCCAACCGTCAGTACTATATGTCGGCGATCTAAGCCACTCGGCCAACGGTCCTCCCACAAAAATAGGAGGTAGCAAACCGGTAGTCTTGAAAGCGAATATAAAGTACCCCTCTGATGACCATAATGACACAGCTCCCAAAGCTGAATACATGAGAAGATATTTGTTTTTGTCATTTACAAAGTGATCGTGTAACAGTATTTACGTTATCTTGGGATCACACTCTCTTAGAAGAACACTTTATTCTAGTGCTGAAAATTAGTCGTGTCCCATGCGGGATTCGAGCGAGCGACCACCAGAGTAAGGCACCCAGTCTTGAAAGTGAACATACAGTACCCCTCTACCCCTCGGACTAGTGGTCTGTTACCTCCTACCTGCGGAAGGCCCGTTGGCCGAGTGGTTTAGATAGCCGATATATAGTGTTGGCGGTTGGGTGCTATACTAAAGTAGTGTAATCCCCAAATAACGAAAATAATGTTAATGATATAATGTTTCAATCATAAAATGCCACGCTGTCATCAGCTTTTATTTTCATTGTCATCCTTCTCTCTATAGTTCTCTGTAAGAAATGTAATGGTGATCATTGACCCATCTTAATTGTTACATGTATGTTGATTGCTTGGCCCAAGGTGACCTAAAATGACCCCAAAATGATCTCGCGCGCGCGATAGATTATTCAACCTTAGCCTACACTTTAGCTTTGTGTGTGTCATTAGCTTCAATTTGAAACTCAACAAGACAGATTTATGTGTTCCAATTTGGGCATAATTGTAAGATATCAAATAAAAAATATAATATAAAGCAAACAATCGCATGTGTACCGTACCCGTGGTCGGCTACCTGACTATACCCAACCAAACAATGTCCAGTAAGACGGGTTTTTTCTGTAATAATCCCACTTATTCTGTGAGAAAGTTTCAACCAGGCATACTTGCTATCCGTGAGTAATTATGGTAGACATATATGTGTGTGTGTGTGAATACTCAATTATGCACCATTACTGTCAAACAGTTCACATTATAAAGCTACTATGCCAGTTTTTTTTTCTTTGAATAAAATTTTATTCGGTCAGATAACTTAATATATACATACATTCCTTGTATACAAACATTATACATGTCTTATACATTCATTATACATTATAAATTCATTGATTCATTATATGTTCATTAAACATTACACATTCATTATATATTCCATACATTTATTTCATTGCATATTGAATCATTATATTGAGAACTCTATATTACGTAATTTACATTCACGGTTCAACAGTGTCCGAATATTAGCATATTTGCCATATCTAAATTTACTGATACATAATTTCCCTACCAAAATTACTTTGTTAATCAAACATAAATCATTGGTTCCAATATATCTTACACTGAACATACCCATCATGATATCAATCATTGATAAAGTAAGTTGGCACCGCGTTTTAACAGATAAACTTCTCTCAATGTCATACCAAAATAATCTAATGTCATTACACTGAAAAAAGAAGTGTTCTATATATTCCATATTTCCACACCATTCACAATTTTCAGAATCTGATTTTGACATTTTTTTCAGTAAAATATTCGCTGGGTATATAGTGTTCAATATCTTCCATTGTAGTTCATTAATTCTGGATTCTTTTAAAGTTTTATATGAAATAGTCCAAACAAGTTTCCATGGCAGTTCCTGTTCAAGTTTTCTATTCCAAAAATTCACTCCATGTGGTATATACACTTCTTTGTTCAGCAACGAAACAAAATCGCAAGTTTTAAGTAGTTCTATCTTCTTATCCCGCATACAAAGTTCATCAGTAAGATTGAATACTACATGTATTCTTTGCATTGCCACCTTAAGTGCATTGTACTCCAATATGGATCTACCATCACATTCAATCTTATTGTTTAAGGCATCAAAGGACAAGTTTACCATGTTCATCCATCACATCTCCTACCAGCATGATACCAGCATTTTTCCATCGAGGGAAATGTAATTCATCACCTTTGTACAGTACGCCCACTTTCCAGTTACCCTATCCTACTGGTAGGATAGCAGTAGGATAGCTGGAGGATAGCTGTACCATCCACGTATCATGGTCGGACCATCCACGGATGATGGCTGGAAGATGGCCGGATCCTCCGTGGATGATGGCTGGATCATCCGTGGATGATGGCTGGATCATCCACGGATGATGGTCGGACCATCCATGGATGATGGTCGGATCCTCCACGTATGGTTTGGGCTGTGAACTGACGTGCCTGCACTATATTGAGTTTCACTGATAGATAATCATATGTTTTCGACGAGTTATAATCGCATATAATGCGGGATTATTTCTGATCGATGAAAATAATCTGGAAGAAAGGGGGTTTATGGTATATTCATTGAAAAGTATAAATTCATCTGTTCATGAAGTGGTTGCGTGAAGATTCGTATATTTATGTTCTTGTATTTGTCAATGGCTCACAATGTGCGGAGAAAAATATCGACACTCCTACCGTACTACCCGTAATTTGCATCTTTTATTGTAACGGTTGTCCTCTACTTCTACTTCAGTCTATTATCGTGATTATTCTCGCAAATATGTATTAGTTTAGCACAGGGTAATGCAATAAATTTGATCTGCGATTGGCGTTTTCCGATCGCGAAGAAAATGTTCTTGTGTGTGTGTATATATATATATATGCTCTCAGTGAGGTCCGCGCTCGTTCGCACATGTGCGTAGATTTCGTCATATCTCTCTTTTCGTATAGGGCCTACATTTTCTCTTTGGAAAACGTATGTAATCAATCTCAAAAGAGTGTATTTCCAAATTTAAAATGACTGCATAATAAGCTAATAGTTCGGGCAAAATAGTACGCCCATAATAAAAGTGATATTTATTTGATCAGACTAATGTCGCGCTTTTCTAATAAAATTTACTTTGTGAAAGTATGGTTTCTATTCGCAACTTCACTTTTATTCATATCTGGAGATTTTTTTGCTATTGTATCTTCATAATCTTTGATTAATTCTGTCAATGTCAGAGAAAAGGGAACCCTTGGTAAGTAACGCTGTTGAAATAGTATATTGTGTCCACCTTCGCATGCAAAATTATTTTCGCCACTTGCCATTCTGGTTGATTTATTTATTTAATTGTTCAGTTGAATTTCAACTTTCACAGAAACTGTTTTGTTTCATCAAACCACCTTTTGTCTGCGTATGTTCACCAGTCTATTCTGTTGTTAATACGTTGATTGAACTCTGTGTCACTTCCGACTTCGATGCTCACAAACAAAATGCTTTATTTATCCATATACAAATTTCTGAATCAATTCATAAATTTACAAGCACTATATATATATTTTAAAACAAATAAAAACCGACCCCTTAATGATACCCTGAAACCAGTGGATGTAATACGACTCATCTATATATGTCTTCGCTGGTATATTGCATGGTACAGCTAACGCAAATATAGATGTACGGTCTGCAAGGTTAATTAGGTAGTCTACAGACTTTTGATTTTGAAATCAGAGGTCATTCCCCCAACTGGTCATTTTCCCTTCTCTAAAGTTCTAAAAAAAAAAAAGATTTTGAGTTTAATTTTGGAGATTGGATTGTTGGGGCGCCTTCCCTTCTTGATTCATAAAGAACATATGCATGCAAACATTAACTGTGGAAATTGATGTTTTCGGGCAGCTTCCCATACGGTTAAAGAATGTATACGACAGTATATTCAATTGCCCCGAACATCTTGACAAGAATATATAATATATGAGAAACCAAATAATTAATTACTCAGAAGGTAGTCTCCTTAACAAAATGCATTCAGCCTAAACGATTCTTTTGTGAATAGGATTTCGCCATAACATGCAAACGATGCAGACGACCGCTGGTTAGAAACGATTCGATTTAACAGCTCGCGTAAAGATCCCACATAGCAGAAAGAAAAGAGATACCAATGGTAGTACGAAATAAGACAGAAAAATGAGAAATAATGTGGAATTCTACTTTTATTCCCATCATATACATCCCCAGGTTTGTTGGCTCGCATCTGAATTGTTAACACTGCACGAAGGTGCCTATAGCTCAGACAGGGAACCTCTTATCTGAAATATCCAGTAGAACTATAATTTTAAACACAAAACTTCTTTGATTCAACAGCAATTAACTTGTGCATATACAAGGAGATACAGATTAGCCTTGTTTTGAATACCCACGAACAAAATAATTCTAGAAATGAAGGCAACCTTGCTTCCTTGTCTAAAGAAATGAAATAACTGGTCTTTACGGTAGTTTGTTTGTGTTTCACTTCATCGGTCTAAACAAATGAAATAATGAGTATTCTACGGCTCCCTCGTACTACTTGGTTTATATGTGTTTCACTTCAGCGGTCTGGAGAAATGAAATAATGAGCCTAAAACGGGTAGATACTTCATGTAGGAAGCTATTGTCCAACTCTTTATGTCACTGAAAAGGCTCAAGTCTAGACACATTGTTGTCCCCAGACTTGGCTATTGTATGCATTGTCTTGTGATTCTTACATGGAGTATGAACCCTAAAACGGCTCCCTTGTAGATCATTTCATTGCAGAAAGAGTACTATTGATGAAGTCTGTCAATTATGGAGAATCTGCTAGTTGGATATAAGATACTATATATATATATATTACGATTTGGTATTCCAATACAAAGGCTTCCTTTTAGAAATGTTCGAAGTTTAAGAAATATTTGAAGTGTGTTTGTGTGTTGGTCGTGTACATTAATTTAATTGTCAGGGAAATCTGACACGATGTATCTTTAAGAAGTAAACCAATTTGTGAATACTGTATACTTGATTACTCCCAGACCAGATTCACTGATCTTAGGGGTGAAAATAGAATTGTACAGTGGTGGACAGGATGTCAAGTACATTCTAGTATATGATACAATACAATGTCATGGCTGGTGGTGAGAATCGAATAGGTGCTAAATTATTACGTTATGTAAGCAAAATCTCCTAAGCACACCTTTCTCAAATTTGATTTTAATATTGAAATCGTTAAATACACTACCAGTATTCATTATTTATTAATTGAAAAATCTTCGTTTTCGTCACAATCATTTCCAATATGTAACTATACGGAATGAGATCCACATTATTTAAAGAATTTATACGGCGGTAGAAAACGAAAATCATATAAAAATCACGTGTTTGGAGTATCTCCAAAAGGCTGAAGAGAGGCCGTCGCCGATTGGCTATCGGCATGGGGAGACCTGTTTACAATTGCCAGTCTTTCAATTTTGATCGTGGATATTCTCTGTACTGTCTTCTGTTATGGAAATGTTGAGAGTTAAACATCCAAATAAGTAACAGTATTTTACGATGATGTGATTGAAGACCGTGGGGTCGTCAAGAAAGTTTAAACCCACGTGGCACAGGACGAGTGTGACGCAGCGGGAGTTTGCTAAGCGGTAATAATTCAACAAAGCCGATCTCGCCAAGGAAGCGGTCTATTTCTGATCTATTTCTGGTGGGGTTTTTTGACATAGTTTAGGCCAAACATAATCCATTGTCTTTGCGAATGAGATTTTATATAATCGTAGGTGTCAATTTCATTATAGCCGAGTTATAACTTATTGTTTTGTCGAACATATTCTCAATCTAACAAAAGACAAAACATGAATTCGCCCAACTTGCCTGACCGTATCATGTTTGGTGAAAGAGTATAGGCTGACGCGCTGTTCTAAAACAATCCGCGTATGGTACGCGGAGGGTCCGTGGATGATGGTCGGATCATCCGCGTATGGTCCGTGGATGATGGCTGGAGGATCCGCGTATGATTTTTGAAATCATCCAGCCATCATCCGCGGACCCTACAGCTATCCTACCGGTAGGATCCAGTCACCATCCGTGGACAATCGGGAACTGGAAAGTGGGCGTACTGTATGCTGTTCAAGTTACGTCATTCGAGAGTTGGTAGCAACAACATCAAACAAGGATTTATCATGACCAGTGACAGGTTGAAGCATTTTTTTCATTTTGGACGAATTACCAGCCAAAGAAGTGGGAGGGAGGGGGGAGGGAGTGCCACACTCAAGTTTATTTCACTCATATATGGTGACAGCCAGTTTCAGGGGTGGAGGAAGCCGGAGTACACCGAGAGAACCACCGCCCATCAACAAGTAACTGGCAAGCTTCTACACATGTACCAGCAAAAGATCCCCTCATAAGAACTTAGTCTACAGACAGACTCAGGTAGGGGGATGACATTTATAACAATTTGACTTGGAAATTTGATCTGTTCTACAGTTGTTTGGAGGATCTCCGAAGGAAAAGTTGCGGAATTTATGGAAAGCTCATGAAATATTCAGCATTCTGGACTGTATATTCAACTCAATGGAGATTAAGCCTAAACTGATAAGGCCTAGCTGAGCCATGCTGCATTTTAGCCAAACAGCGAGGTTTAGGCGCCAATTCAAGGCTATGTTTTTTTCAACAAATTTCTTCTTTGAAAATGTTGAACCCAAAATTAATGCAATTAATGTTGCTAAATTTCAAGTTGTCAGGCTCTATTTTGGACTACACGTAATACTTCCAGTGCTTCCATGGGCTTCGACAGTCCTTCACCGTGAGCGGCCTATTCTGTGATGTGTGTATGGAACGTTGCCCAAACTAAAAGTCTAGATCTGTCCCTGACTGAGAATTGCATAGTTTCATTTAGTCTATATTGTACATCTACTGTACTGACTGATGTATGAAACTGAAATATTGATCGAGATTTGGCTTGATTTCACTGAAATTTCACCAAATTTTTTACCAAGATTTTTACCGGTGATATTTCAAAGATAATTTGACTTTTTATTTCAGTCAGTGTTATTTCATTGAGATTTCACTGAATTTCTATCACATAATGTCCATAATTTCACTGTTCTTTTATTGAAATTTCGTCAAGATCCCACAGAAATTATCACAAAATTTCACTGAGATTTCTATAAAATTTTGACTTTTTATTTCAGTGTTATTTGCCTAAAATTTCACAGAAATTTTCATCTAATTTTCACTTGGAGGCACAAGATATATAATTTAGGTGTGGCGGATGGACAGACAGACACATGACAGAGTAAACCCTTAATGCCTTGCAGCCTACTTCGTAGGCGGAGACATAAAACACATTCAACAACCCCCATGGCAACAAAATGTATATCAATGACTACATAGCTCAACATAATGGAGATGACAAAAGCTTCCGGACTCGTTATATATAAGAAGGGCCTGAACACACTATATTGTGCAAGTCTGTTATCTTCATATTGAAGCATATATACACCAGCCAGGTGCTTAGAGGTCTCATCACTGCTGTCATGGAGCAGAAAATATAGCAGACAGGATAGGAATACCGGAACTGAACAGGAAATTATTGTATACATTCATTACATATGTCCCATGAATGAAAAAAGCCGAGATCTTGGACAAACTAAGAATATATATACAAATTACTGTTTATGCAAATTTCAATCAAGGAGATTCATTAGTCAGTTTTCTTTGTCATGATGCTATGATGGCACTTTAATGGTATTTGATAGGTAATATCACATGTACATTCATACAAATTAACTTATTACATTAATATTTATAGAAGATGAAACACCATGTAAACTTGGTGAGAGATAATTGCATGAATCTTTGATGAGGGCAACCGGAGAACATAATTACATGGATATGCAGTTAACATTGCCACCAATAGAAGATGAGACATCGAAGATTATTGCCAAGCAAGGCATTCAAGTATTACATATGCGAAATAGCCCAATGGGCTCTGATACCCTCGGCTATCAGTTGTTGTCTACACTCAGCAATCATGCATTACAAAATATGTATTTTTAGAACTTTGACAACATCATGTAGGTTAACAAAAATGTGATCTAGTTGGATTGACTATAGTTCTCTCATTTTAGAAATACATAGGAAGCTGATCCAGGTCAGCTTTTGCCAAGGCCTTAATTGATGGGAACAAGAGTTCAATTGAACCCAAAATATGCCCGTAAAAAATACAGTCGATGAACAACATAAGGGCCTGGAGCGGTATTTGCAGGAGCAAGTAGAATTCCAGTTACTCTTACTCTGCGGAGGTCCATATTCCCCCACCCCTGGTTATGCGCTTATGTATGTATCAGTAACTTTAAAACAATTTTTTTGTTAGCATAAGCTGCAAAAGTAAGCTCATCAGCCTGCTGAATTGGGTCGAAATGACAGTAGGTGCCAAATACAAGGATTTCAGACTAAAATCAAGGGGAGTAACTGAAGAAAACGTCGAATCAGCTCAAAAACATTTTGTGCACATCTACAAATGGTACCGACCATATGTACCAAATTTCAAAAGAATCCATCGAAAAGTCTGAGACGAGTTGCGTTCACGAGGACAATATGTGGCAAATAAAAGATTTCAGACCAAAATTAAGAAGAGTAACTCAAGAAACTGTTGAATCAACTCAAAAAAAGTTTGTGCACATGTGCACTCGGTACCAATCATGTGTACCTAATTTCAAAAGACTATAGGTGCCAAATAAAAGTATTCCAGACTAAAATCAAGGGCGGATAACTCAAGAAAGCGTTGAATTGGTTCGAAAAAAGTTTATGCACATCTACACATGATACTGATCATGTGTACCAAATTTCAGAAGAATCCATTGAAAACTCTGGGACGAGTTGCGTTGACGAAGACAGTAGGTGCCAAATACAAGGATTTCAGACCAAAATCAAGGGGAGTAACTCAAGAAAACGTCGAATCGGGCCGAAAAAAGTTCATGCACATCTACACATGGTACCGATCAGGTGTACCAAATTTCAGAAGAATCCACTGAAAACTCTAGGACGAGTTGCATTGACGAAGACAGTAGGTGCCAAATACAAGGATTTCAGACCAAAATCAAGGGGAGTAACTCAAGAAAACATCGAATCGGACCGAAAAAAGTTCATGCACATCTACACATGGTACCGATCATGTGTACCAAATTTCAGAAGAATCCATTGAAAACTCTGGGACGAGTTGCGTTGACGAAGACAGTAGGTGCCAAATACAAAGATTTCAGACCAAAATCAAGGGGAGTAACTCAAGAAACTGTTGAATCAACTCAAAAAAAGTTTGTGCACATGTGCACTCGGTACCAATCATGTGTACCTAATTTCAAAAGACTATAGGTGCCAAATAAAAGTATTCCAGACTAAAATCAAGGGCGGATAACTCAAGAAAGCGTTGAATTGGTTCGAAAAAAGTTTATGCACATCTACACATGATATAGTACCAAATTTCAGAAGAATCCATTGAAAACTCCCGGATGAGTTGCATTGACGAAGACAGTAGGTGCCAAATACAAGGATTTTAGACCAAAATCAAGGGGAGTAACTCAAGAAAACGTCGAATCGGGCCAAAAAAAGTTCGTGCACATTTACACATGGTACCGATCATGTGTACCAAATTTCAGAAGAATCCATTGAAAACTCTGGGACGAGTTGCGTTGACGAAGACAGTAGGTGCCAAATACAAGGATTTCAGACCAAAATCAAGGGAAGTAACTCAAGAAAACGTCAAATCGGGCCGAAAAAAGTTCGTGCACATTTACACATGGTACCGATCATGTGTACCAAATTTCAGAAAAATCCATTGAAAACTCTGGGACGAGTTGCGTTGACGAAGACAGTAGGTGCCAAATACAAAGATTTCAGACCAAAATCAAGGGGAGTAACTCAAGAAAATGTCGAATCGGGCCGAAAAAAGTTTGTGCACATCTACACATGGTACCGATCATGTGTACCAAATTACAGAAGAATCCATTGAAAACTCTGGGACGAGTTGCGTTGACGAAGACAGTAGGTGCCAAATACAAGGATTTCAGACCAAAATCAAGGGGAGTAACTCAAAACAACGTCAAATCCGGTAGAAAAAAGTTCGTGCACATCTACACATGGTACCAATCAGGTGCATCAAATTTCAGAAGAATCCACTGAAAACTTTAGGACAAGTTGCGATGACGAGAAAAAGTTAACGGACGGCGCCATACCATAATACGTCCCGTCAAATTTGACGGGCGTATAAAAATTTAGTGCTGAAGTTCTGGTGGAGCATGAACAAATTCTTACCTCTAAATATACTCTTCTATATAGCTCATAATCAAATCAAGTAATTTGATCTTGGAAGGTCAGTCATATTCAACAATTTTCTGGTCTATTCTAACTGAATTGCATATGGAACGTAAATTCGGAAATCTTAGGTTAACATACAGGATTTGACCTTTGGAAAATAGGTCAAGGTCAGTGATATTCAACAGACTTCAGGTCCAGCTGTGGTATAAAATTGGAAAATGTAGATATAATCCTTCATGAAATATTGTACTATATAGAATGTGACCTGGATAAAATAGATCAAGGTCAGTCATCTTCAGCACACCTCTGGACCATCGCCAGATGTATACATAGTATTAATTTGGAAAGCCTAGCTATATTTATTCATGTTATATCATAATAAACAGTATTTGACCTTAAAAAAAATAGGTCAAGGTCAGTCAACTGAGATAGGCTTCCAGTCAATCATCAGGTGCAAATGTAAATGAATTTGAAGACTCTAGCTTGAATCCTTCAAGAAATATAGCAAATATTAGAATTTGACCTTGATAAAATAGGTCAAGGTCGGTCATATTCAATAGGCTTCTGACCCTTCATCAGATGCATATGTGGTATGAAATTACAATGCCTGCATGGCTATAATCCTTCTTGAGATATCGTGTCCACAGACGGACAGATGGACAGACATGACGACAATACTCTTCAGGCACAATTTGACCGAGGGTTAACAAGTGGAGGGGGGTATGAAATTTTAGGACAAATTGTGCGGGTAGAAAAGTACAAAATGTGATTTTTTTTCTTCTTTTTTTCTATTTCTTAAAACATATATTTGACTGCATATGGCAGCATGTCCAATGGCTTCGGATAGAAACTCCAATGTTTTCAATAAGGGGGTTAGGCGCCGGAGTTCAGACGGTTGTTCAGCAATCTGTAGCCAGCTATTTTTAATGAGATACACAGACGGCTACTGCAAATGCTACTGAAAACCCTGGAATGCATTAACGGATCTACAGTTCAAACATTTGATTGGTCAATTCAAATTCTTAAAGATGAATTTTCATTGGCTTGTCAAGAAATTGGAAGAGCAACCAGCCAATCGGAGTCTCTGGACAGGAACATTATGCAGGCTCACTATAGCAGCTCACACAATTCACCTCAGCAATCAGCAATTGCCGAGGTAAATGCCATGGCATAATCAGTTTACCTCAGCACTATTCAACATGGTGTTAAATAGGAATTATTTTAATATGACATAATTTTTACCCAGGCGAGTTTTCCGAATTGTGTGGGCCGCTATAGACAGTATATATACATAAATACCCATGATCCACCTGACAATAGTTTGCTGATGTAGTGGAATCAATGTTGTATTTCAGCACATACATGTGCTACATGTACAAGTACAGATACATGTGACCGCAGGCAAGAAAGGAGAATGGTTTATTGACATACTCGTGGAAATAATTCCTAAAGCGGTTTGAAGACCATATTTGCCAATCTAGTTAATATTTCAGCTCATAATCATTCCACATTCTGCGCAATTATGATTTTGCACTGATGGGACATTTCCAAAAAAGCAAAGTCTTGTTGTTTGTCAATTATAAAGCCAGGCAGGCGGTGCCGTCATAGGTATATGCTATATAGGCCTGGATGTGGCTTTTTGATTAATTAATTTTCTTCACTCCAGTAACCGTGGTGCTGAAAAGTCATTTGTCTTATTTTTTCCCCTTCGAATTCATTAGCAGTAATGAATGGGGATGTTGCATGCTCGTCATTTATTCATGGTGTTCGATGGTAACCAAATCTAGACCAAATCGGTCTGCACGGAAGGTTATAAATGTTGCATTGCCAAATTGGATGGAACGTCTTGTAGGGGTACCGAGAGCGGGAAGATTTCAGACTTTTTCAGGAGCAAATACATGTATTTCACCATCAGCCAATCCGCGTAGGTGTGTGTGGCACATCCGGGCCATGCAAATTATATGAACCGTGTGAGGCGATATGTTTACCATGCCAAACGATTATGACCGAAACCAAACATTATATTAGAAACATGTATTTAAACAGGTAATCCAAAGAGCAGGATCTGATACAGGAAGGCTTTCAATCGAAATATGGATCATGGTGTACGCAAACAAATGGTCTACGTTGAATTCTAAAAGAAGGTACGGTCAATAGTACTTTCTCTGCGGAGGTTCAGCGAGTGCTAGCAGACACAGGTGTTCATATTACAGGGGTAGAAACTTTGTTTGGAGAATATTAAACTTTCTGCAATAGTACACAAGGGTTATGGTAAAGCATACATCTATTTAAACAAAGGCTACTGAAATTTGTATTCACGGACAACATGCTCTCGGCAAATGTAGCTTTTACTGCTCTGAAAGGACGTAAGAGAGACGTCGATACGTGGCCAGAAAAACTTGAGCGCATATACACATAGGTAAATATTTAGCCATAACGTGGGGTAGTATAGCAGATTTCAGGCATGCATCCATCAATGGAAACGGCACACACGCTTATAGCTCTGTGGTTTTGGTAAACACATAATGCTTTATTGTACATGAATTTCCATAGTCGATTGTTTCCATCAATAAAGTTATACTCGTTGCCCCATCTTTTTTGACATATTGGTAAACATATGATTTGTGGAAGGTTTCTTGAGCTAATTGTCTGGCGTAAATAGAGTTCTATTCAGTGTACAGCCAATTTGGTCATACAGGGTAAACAAGTAATTAGTTTAGACATTCTCCTGGCGGCCGCCCATCATCGATAACCGCTCTCAATGCAAACAATAATATCTTAATGCACATATTGGTAAACACAGTGCTTTTGTGAGGGGGTCGGAGAAAATCAACACAAAGTCATTTGTTCTACAATAGCTAGGATCATGTCAACGGAGTTTCGGAACATTTCCAATTTCCCAAGATGACGGTGAACACAGGGCCGCCCCGCTACTGATGGGAGTTCGTACATGTACGAAAGCACAGCTAATATCCACAAAACAATACCTCCATTTCCTCGGACTCCATGAGACGGACTTAAGAACAAATTCCATACAAATACTACCTCATCCTTAACCAAACCATCTTCATCAAAACAGCTATAAAAATGCCGCAATTCCCTCTACCCAATTCCCATGTTCCCATGATAACAGCATACTTCTGTTTTGATACCAATTAATTAGAACACGACATCTTCAGATTTGAAATAATGCCAACTGTCCGGCGTCATTACAGACTACATTCATACGCTAACATCAATTTCATTTACTTTTCGGGCTCTCCCCATCTTCTGCATTATCTCCCCTAATCCACGGAGAGATGGACTCGTGCTTCGCAGCGAAGGGACCTCACTCAACAAATACACACATTCCAGATTGGACAGCAACTTCTACAGAGGGGCATCAATGGTGGCTTTTAGTTAGTGCTGAATCCATAGATTTGTCGATAACCTAGAGTACTATAGATGAACACTAAGTATCTGGTAGCTGCCTGTGTGAAAGTGCTTCGAAGAAAGTTCAGGCTATGAAAACAATATTTATTGGTAGAAGCAGTTTTGCATCAGTAACATTAGAGTCTTACATCTAAAATTTATAAAGTGGTTACGTAGGATTCACAAGGGATGAACTAACATGGGAATATCAAAGCAACAATAAGTCAGACATTCATTATTTACACGTAAATGCGAAGGCAGAGTGTACAGTCCCTAATCTCAGCTTCCTGAAAAATTATCAAATCTCTGTTATGGATGTGAAGGCAAACACATTTTAGGTAGGGTACACAGCCAAATCTAGGACAAAAGCCCCAGTGGACAGAAGCCTGATGGACAAAACCCCCAGCAGACAAAAGCCCCATACCGTGCAAGGGCATTGTTAAGGGGGGGGGGGATCGTTGGGTGCCAACAAAAATGAAGTATTTTTAGAATTATTCAAAGGAATCGATAAACCAAGATTGTACTTGACTGTCTTCTTTTGTCCGTTTCATAACTAACTTCACTGGCTACAGATCACTCGAATCACAGACAGACATGGGAAATAGGCCTTCTGGTTGTTTTTGTTGATTTTTCAATTGAAAAGAAATAATTCTTTATAATTTTCTAATTTTCAGATTACGACAGTTTACTTCTCATAATATTTCTTGACCAATGTATTCTTTCAAATATTCTACATTTCACTATACATACACTGAAAAAGATTAATTTTGACGTCACTATCATTGACCTGCCAACTGAGACAAATAAACAACCGGTGAATGAAGTCATAAAAATAGCTACCTTGGCCTCAATGTTCATAAAACATGAATTCAAACAAGATAATTCAAGTTAATCCCTGGACAATGCTGTCTGGCCTCGATGGCAGCGGTGGTGCGCCAACACCTGGCTGGTTGCTTGAGCTGCGGTTCGTCATTCCGAGTGGTTCCTCATTCCCTATGTCTTTAACCCATTATTTTTAATCGATGATAACTAGTATATTTTCGATCTGAAGTTGTAAGCTTATTGGTCCTTTCTTGGAAAAATAGGAATATTTGATCCATATTATCATATTTACACCAGTTATCAATAGTTGAATAACCCGCTCCATGTTATAAACATAGGGAGGAGATCATGAGAACAAACTGCGAACACAGGGAGATTTTGTCCATAGGGCTTCAGTCTCTCATGTCTGTGAAATTAGCGAGAGATTATGATCACTCTTCTAGATTTTATATTGCGAGTGATCGCTCTAATCGCAAGAGTGATTCACTCTTGTCATTATTACTCTCCTTGACTTTTTTTTTATTTTCCTGAAGAGCAATCAATCTCACGAGAGGACAGTTTGTCGAGTGATAGAGAAGGAGAGTGATCACTCCCCTTAAAAGTGAGTGACTGGGAATTTTGCAGTCTAAACGCACAATTTTTTTTCAGACTGAATATTTTCCATACTGAACATTTTTACATGCACATATTATTGTTTAACAAAAATTGAGTTGCTGTGTTACAACAAAGTGTTGATTTCTTCTAGACCTCTTCAAAAATCCATTCATGAGCAACAGTAGTCAAGTCTCAACTTCTTGATTGACAATCAATCTACAAAAATTTCTTGACAATTAAATTCACTGTCAAACCTTTCAAACTCGCATCAAACTCAATGTGACTAGCATACAAAATCTTCTGAAGTGAAGAAATATTCTTCTGACAAGTCAAGACATAACAAGTAAATCTATACAGCAGTACTGTTATGTCCCTTTAGGTTATTATAACAATGCAAGGCTGAAAGGAGGATATGTCCGATGCATATACCTCACTTAATTCTGTGCAAGTTTTAAGTAGTTATAATCAATACTACATGCCTGAATAGGATTTCGTTGAAATTATACGAAATCGCTTAATTCTGCGAAGTTTCAAGCACAGTAATAATCAATATAACGTGGTGATCTGAATGGAATTGTGCCAAAATTATATGAAATTGTTCGAAACACGATATCAAGACAGCTTCTGGTAGTTTTATCAATAACTTTTCTTTCGTTATTATCCAAGAAGGAATCTATAGTTGGGACGAAAACTAAGCATACTTATTCTGGAGTGTATTTCCAGTCAAAGGGTCAGCCCCTCAGAGCCAAGAGGAAATGGCTAAAGTTTGTAGTTTCATCAAAACAGGATTAATCAGGGGAGAATTTTATTACTGATCATGCACAGTTCCTGTCATCGGCCCACCATATCTCACTGGTAATTAAAGACAGAATGTTTTCTCGTTACGGCATAAAATTTTACCACTCACCTTCTGCGAAAGTAGTTGACCTTGCCTGGTCATGGAAGAGGAAATTGAAAAAGATGTCTATACCAGTAATACCCAAATCTCATGCCTGTCTCATGCCTGTATCATTACATCTCGACCAAGAACAAAACAATTATGGTCGGAATTATCCAACTGAAGAAACTTAATTGTTAAGGTTCTAGTCAAGACATTATTACATCAGAAGAAAACCAAATTATTGAAGAGCAAATTAAAGCAGTTCGCTAACCATGCACGAACCAGTCATAAACTAGTAATTAAATCTGATAAAATCTCTCTCGAATTTTAGTACTAAATCTGCGAGATAAATAATTTAGCAGATATTTAATAAATAATTTAGCAGATATTTGGCAGCTGGAATCAGCCCAGTGCATGACTTGAGATTGAGTGAATGATTTGCCAGGCTACAAGACAGTTTGTGGACAAAGCAGAAACAGTCTATTTTCCATGATTTACCAAAAGGAGTCCAAACCATGGTAATTTCATGATTGCTAAAAGTTGACCATTAAACATTTAGACCAGATTTTGAAGTATATGACAGATTAGATGGATGAACGATAATAGTTCCAGTGTGAGTTTATAAGTGGACAGTATATGTTTCAGTTTTCACAAACTTTATGACAGAACATGATTAGCCTCCTAGCTGAATTTTATCAGCAATACAAGGTTGATCCTGTGTGTAATAAATCAAATACAAGGCCTTGCCATTTGAAGAGAGTGATCACACTCCAGCACCACAGGTCTCCTAATTCTGGTTTTGGTAGTGCTGAAAAAACCCCTCACCTTTTTAAAATTTATTCTGCCTTAGTTTATATTCACTCTCCTAAATTAACATTTCACTCTCCAAAATTTCCACACGAGATCAGTTTATAGCTCTCCTCTCATTTTCAAATGACGATCGAGGCCTGAAATATCAATATCAATCTCAGTATTGCAAGGATGGGCTATCAGTTGCTCTTGTAGCAGTAAGACACATGTGTATTGTATGTTCATACTCTCATTAGCATGGCTAACTTATGTGAATGTATATGAGGCACGAACACAACCATCCTAATCTTTTGACATACAATAATCCAGTTTTCCAGTAGGGTGTCAAAAGGTGGAATGCACAACTCAATCTGAGGGAACAAACTACAGTTGTGAACTTTAATGGAACTTTTGTTACGGTTTAGACTGCAAAACAAACCATCTATCCCTCTAATGTGATTACTGCCGGACCAGCAGTTCCGATTTTGCCAAGGAATTACTATGCAGGCTCCGAATCCGAAAATATATGATTGGAACTCTACATGTAGTTCTGGAACTCCAGTTCTTTTGAGAACTTGAAACTGTTCCAGAATGCTATTCCAGCACTGATAACGAAGGAACTCAGAATTGTTCCACCAGCTGTATATGTGCTAGTTCAGAATGGAATGTTCAGCCTATTGGCATCCTCTATCCTCCACTCTCCCTGATGGTGAGATTTAATATTTTCAAAAGGTCAAATTTTGTAGGTTGTCTAATAGCAATGAAGATCTTGAAATATAATGACCTACAAACACAATTTGCAATACGTTCAAATTTGAATTCGGATTTCCAATCAGTATTTACCCAAGAATCTTTTTCTCAAAATGGCCAATTTCAACGAATTGCGTAAGTACATTGTGTGTACTTTGGAGATTTTTTTTTTTTTTTTGCATAAATATAGCAACCTGCCTGGTTTTTCGGTGCTGATGGTTGCAAATACATGTGTGTGTACATCACCTTCTTTTGCAGATCTAGGCCTTTGTACATAGCCATTGTTATCTTCAGATTTGACCATTGACATTGTTCAGTGATCCTAATTACATGAATATTACCCAACAATCCACCTATCACAATTGATCAGTATGCTGGATCCCTTCAACATTGTTCTGATTTCAGTTTAGTTCAACAACTACTGACACTGTTGACTGAAAAGATAAATTCACTGGTGAGTCAATGGATTATTATTCTTGATGAAATGGAAACGTTCTGTGACGGATAAGATGATCTGATGTTGATTCTACAACCACATCAACGACAGTTGACAGAAAGTCTGAGATTGGCTGAATGGTATTTCAGTTTTCTTAACAAGCCAATGAAAATACTTGATTTCTTTTTGAAAATTTGAATTGACCAATCAAGATTTATAATTGATACAAAGGAGTTTATATAAGAATCCCTTGAAAGATCCAATGTCACATATCATTAATCATCATGTACCATGTATCAATCCCAGGAGAAAGTCAATACTTCAATACAAAGTCAATGATGGTGATAGAAGTCTGTTAAGCATTACATAACAGAAACATGATCACCATACCATGGATTTGAATCTTCATCAGATGCTGCTGGGTGTGGTGGTCTGACTATTCAACGACGTGTCCGTTTGGATCCAAGATGGTGGCTGGCCGGCCAGAAGGGAATGCAGATCATGTGGGTGGGGGGTTATCGATCAGCATATGGAGATGTCAGAGTTAATCAGGAGAGACAGCTGGACGATATACCTCTGGGTCATCCTAAACTGTCAACCCTTCATCCATCGTTACCGTCAAACTGAGGTCCGCCAGAGCTGATCACCCGGAAAATCTATACACCCTCCGGGAAGATGTATCCAACACTGGCGCGACCATGTGTAATATGGATGGAAAAATATGAAACATTTATACAATATTACTAGTACTGGTCTAGCATGTCTGGTATTATAGAGAGCTGAGTGATGTGAAATCCATCCATCAGATTAGGAGCAGAAAATGGTGTTATATTTAAACCTGTGTATACTGAACATGCTTGGGACCAGATTATATTGTCAGTTTTGACAGGGTCCTGGTTTATCAAGGTTCAAAATACTTCAAATTTAAGTATCGGGACCATGCAAAATGTTGGAATTCAGAGATTGGTCAGGTGTCGATATTCACAGGTTTCAATGTGTATTTACACCATATGGTGCTGGTTTAAAGAGGTTCAAGACAACGGAAACTTCAACATCTGAACCATTGTTGATGTTAGTATTCAAAGATCTCACTGTGTAAATACAGCGAAAAAGTTTGTAAATATGCAGAACAACATGTTCAAGAATTTGCTTCACCAAGGATCACAAGTATTTCTATACATATTACAGGGAGAGAGAGAGAATTAGGTTTATAACGTCGCGTGCTGCAATATTTCAGCTATATAGCAAGGCACCATCCAAGTTCAATATGCATTTCTAGCACATAGTTTCCGTTCATTTAAATATATATATATATATATTATCCCACATATATTTCATGAAGTTGTAAACCAAAACAATGGCACTATGTGGTCAGTATGAATTTTAATTGACAATGTCCATAGCAGATGAGCAGAGGTGATACCCAGAGTGACGGCTAGTCGATAAGTTACAATGCTGTAATTTGATTACTGGATTTTTCAGATCCTTGATCAATACTGGCAGAGGAAATCATATCACAATCACATTGCCAACGGTACAACGAAATAAGAGTATTTCGAACGAACCCATGCATGCCTTGTCAGCAAACGACGTGCTCTGTACAACATAGCCGAGTTCCTTCATTTAGGGGAGATAGTGCCGGTCGGACTGACCTAAATTAAGGGATGCGGGAACTACCAAAATGGACAGGAAATGAATGAACAAGGATCAGCGACTACTAGCTGTGGAGTAGATGCCGTGGAAAAGAGCTCCGCCAGCAATATCATTACGCGTGTTTGTTGAGGAAATTGAATCCAGCCTGGCCAATCGAGGCGGAGCGTGGTGTGTACGAACGCATGTTTGTATATATGTTCGTGTAGGTTAGAATTATACGCATTAAGTAAAGTACCCTTAAAAAGCAGACTTCTTAAGGTAATTACTGTTCTCGGCAAAAGGGGAAGAAATTACACATTCAAACTCACGACGGACCGTTACTGCGATGAGCGCTGCCCCATCACTGAGGAAGATTGCAAGGACTAATCAATTCTCCTTATTCCACAGGTTCACTCTAGTCTAGTCTCTGTACATGCACCATTATTCCTCACCATCCATGCAAGCCTTATCCTCAGCTTCATCAATATTTACTTAATTCATCCGCTTGAAGCTTTCTTTTTGGGGAAAAAAGTCTGCAAAAACTCGGGAGAAGAATTAACCAAACTTGTGTGAATATCTTTGCGTGCATAGTGTACCTTTGAACAAAGCTTAACTTTTTTGTTTATTTACAAGGAAATTTTTTAACCAATCACAATCCACTCAGACACATAAAAAGAGAAATGCCTTATTTTGAAGGATATACCATGGATATCATGTTATGCCATTGTGCTTACATACTCCCAACCCTGAAGTAAGACAATTTCCTTCAATTGTTACCAAGATTTGTACATGCATGTTTTCTAGAAAATTAATTTAATTTCCATAAATGCTAATTTGTATGTGTTAACATGATATGATTTAAGATTTAATGAATGTTGAGAGGAGAAACTCAAAAGTCGTGAGAATATCGACTTTATATAGCCTCTTCATTCATCAAGTTTATGACACTAACCAAAAAGAGTAATAATTGCAGAACTGGCTGGGAGTCTACATGAATAGATATCTCCAATGAAGACGCCTTGGTAGTCTTAGCTTTCAATGCCTCGCTTCCCGTAGGCTAGTATCAATCTCAATTTAGCACTCGGGTGTCCAAGGGAAGATCTCCCTCTTTGCCATACGAGACATTTGTAAATACAACAGTTGAGGATATGTCAAAATGTGTGTATGACAGATCCACTTAGGGATCTGACAGTTCCTCTATACAGTGGAGTAGAAAAAGGGAAGAAAGGCTTCAAGGCTTCCTAATTACTAGCAAAATGATACTGACTACAGAAGAAGTCAGCAACCATTTCCATATTTAATTCTGTTCCAATTTTTTGTCTCATGTAAAGAAGTACATCCATCTCTACTGTTACAGGCTAGCGTACATCTCTTTACATGTACAAACATTACGAACAGTCGATTTTGAGGATTGCAATACTGTTTATAGAAGCAACTGTCAGATATTTCCTCAAGGAATGTAGCTTGCATGCTCCAATCTATGGATGGAACGGAGCGACAATGGACCAGATTATGCTCACTAATCACAATGATTAACTGGATACAGGTCCAAATTTGGACATGTTACATTAATCTCACATTCTTTCTCTCTCAAAAATCATTTCATATCAATCTCTCAGACTTGCACTGTTATTGAACTTAATACTTAGACAGGGTTCGCACAGCTGGGAAAGATCAAAATTCCAGGACATTTCCAGGACAAAATTGTTGTTTTCCAGGACAAAGTTGCATGCATGATTACTTAATAAAAAAAAACCCCCAAAAATAAATCATTCTTTTCTGATCATTATTGTATTATATTTACATGTAATCATTCCTGTTCATACAAAGTCCACTGATATGTATTGATAAATGGTTGAGCAATATATAAAACTGAGGAACAATTATTTTTACTCTTGAAAAATTTTGAAACATAATTTCATTCAGTCTTGGATAAAAAAAATTAAAGACTGGTGTGGACTAGTGAATGAGAAGCTCATACATTACATACTGTGTGATCTCCAGTTATTTTCAGTCAAATGTATTTGCTCTCAACGCAATGTATAGAGGTTATCTACCCTTGATTATCTCCCCTGTTGTCACCAGGAAGTATGAAATACACGTGGAATATCCGTTTTCGGCTTGAAATATTTGTCACTAAAATGAACAATTCATTCAGAGATAGAGATTCTAATCTAAAGGACAACGGATGGGTAAATAATCGTACAAATTAAATCTTAAAACGATATTATGCCTGAATCGGCCGTGGAAGAGCCAAAGAAAGATGTGATAGTTCGATTACTCCGCATATTTTGTCGCTCACGCTGATAGCAGGATTCGTGCTTTGCACCTTTCGCGCGACTTTTCACGGCACTTTCCCCCATATTTCCAACATCGAACGTGTTTTGGCAAAGTCTGCACTTCGCTCTGTGCAAAAGCTCCTTGAGGTGCCAGTCCCGGTAGTCCGGATGACTCGGCCACGAAGAATTAAAATGACAAAGGCGTGACATAAGGTCATTCCACATTTCTCTCTCAGATTAATGATCGGAGGTTTCTGCGAATATCCGTCACCATGGGAGCCCAGTGACGGATGTCTCAATTCGATATTTGATTGGCCGAGAAGTTTTACTATATTTACTACGAATGTTTATGAATGAATTGGCGCATCAGTGAACTGGGGAATCCCTAGACTGGATGAGTCTCTATTTCATATGTACTATTTAATAATAATAAAATGATCTTTAATAAATATATACGTTTGATAAATAAATAAATAGAACGAAAAAAAAAAAAATGAAAAAATTATATTTAAAATAGAGACTGGACGATTTGATGGGTTTCGTCGTGTAAAGATTCCATCTGGAGGCGTGGTTAGTCTGGACGATTGACATGTTTTTACCTTCGGTGGCAACATTTGTATCAATTTCATTCTAATGCCATACTGTGACGTCTCGGCAGTAACGTCATTCCCATTGTTGAGGTCATGGTAGTAACGTCATTCTCATTGTTGACGTCACATGAACGCATTGCTTCCAGCGTGCGTATATGAACGAACCAATCAAATCCTTTGAGTTGGGGGCGGGATCAGAATACGGAGTTTTCATTGGTGACAAAAAATGAACAGTATATTGTGCATTTTTTCTTGCAAAGTTAGCTCCCTTGTGACGTTCCGTCCAGTCCCTGTTTCAAGCATTTCTTAATAGGCAGAGTTACTTCCTCTTGTTTCCCGTTTAAAATATATTATGAAACAGGGGCTGGATCCAGTCTAGGGAATCCCCCGACAGCGATGACCGATCGTTGGAGTGAGCATTTGCCGACGGATGATTCGCAGCACAGTAATTCTATTGATTTTCCAGGACTTTCAAGGACACATACTATTTTTCCAGGACTTTCCAGTACTGGAAAGCATACTTTTATTTTTCCAGGACATTTAAGGACATTCCAGGACTGTGCGAACCTTGTTAGACAATAGATCTGCTCTGATAGCAGCAGCAGGTGCATTGATGTGTGACTCCGTGCAGGATATATGGTTCATTCAACTGCTCTCTTTCCTAGCATGGGGTGTTTTTAAGACTATTGATAACTGGTGTAAATATGGACCAAATTATATTACTTTTTCAAGAAAGGACCATTATGCTTTACTTTTATGATAATTTTGGTCAATGTCGAAAATAGTCCACTTGTCATTGATGAAAAAATTCCTGTGCTGAAGAGTTAGGAAAGGAAGCAGTTGAAGAAACAGCCTCAGTGAGCCAAATGTCAATGCATGTACCTGCCAGTGATATTGCGGGAGATCTATTGTCCAACTTGTATTAACTTCAATTATATAGTGCAAGTCCAGGGTTGTAGGTCAACGTACATGCACAGTTGAAACGCAATGAAAACCTGACTGGTTGAAGTCCCCCAATGTTGAAAACAATTGATTTGGCTTGGAACCGTAACAGTCAGTACCCGGCATCATGGAGAGCAATCCGAAGTGATATCCAGTGGCAAGGTACCCACAATTGTCCAATTTGTCCTAATCCAGTCAGGTTTTCAAATATGTCTGAAAAGAAATTTTACATTGGCCCTCAGGTGGTGCCACCTACATGTATAGGCGGATCGGCGTGAAAAACAATCCCAAGTGAGATCTTGAGGCGAGGTATCCACATACCAAATTTGAAAAGATTCCGTTCAGTTATTCAACAGTTATTGTCTGGAAACAAAATTTTAACTTGGCCCCCAGGTGCTGCCACCTATAGGCAGATCAGCGCGAGAAACAATCCCAACCAAGATCTCGAGGCAAGGTACCCACATACCAAATTTGAAAAGAATCCATTCAGTTTTTCAAAAGTTATTGTCCGGAAACAAAATTTTAACTTGGCCCCCAGGTGGCGCCACCTATAAGCGGGTTGGTGTGAAAAACAACACCAAGCAAGATCTTGAGTTGAGGGACCAACATACCAAATTTGAAAAGAATCCATTTAGTTGTTCAGAAGTTATTGTACGGAAACAAATTTTAACTTGGCCCCCAGGTGGCGCCACCTATAGGCGGATCAGCATGAAAAACAGTCTGGAAATGAAGTCAGACGGATGCACGGTACGACGGATGCACGGACGGACGGATGAACGGACCCCAATACTATAGTCCCCCTTTAGCCCTTCGGGCGGGGACAAAAATCATTATCTTGGCAAAAATGACCGAATAACATTCAAGTCGCTGAAACTATATACATGTATACATGCATATGGAAGAGTGATAACTATCATTAAGTATGCTGTGACTTTGTGGGTTTGCTAAAAATATAGAAATGTTTTCATACTAGTGAGAAATAAGATAAGCCAATCACTTGCGGTAAAGTCTGTTTATCTTTGTAAGGAAAGGGCAGCTTTGAAGTCGCAGTACCAGACTATTTCATATTCTGGAAGACCCAACGTGGCAATGTGGGTTCTCTCAAAATATGAATTTTGTTTTAAAACCAGTGAGATTTAAGATTGGTGGCAGCAAGATGTCTGTTCTTTCATTTCCTTAGAGAGCTGAGTCAAGGCAATGTATGAGACCAAAACATATAACAAGGTCTGCATGGTCTCCATTGTCCGATTCAGTTATGTTACAAGAAACTCTCCTGGTTTGCATGTACTGTTGAATGTATGTTATCTACCATATCCTCCAGGAATACAAAAAAAAACAACAGAGAGACTCAGACAACATGACCAAATATGGATCAGATAGAGAGACATGACACGACAGGTAATATTTCACCAGCCCGCTAATGATTACGAGGCATGGTGTATCGGGATAAAATTTGTCCGCAGACGGCGTAATATTTTGATAAACTGATAACACTGTCCTACACACGGATGTGGTAGTTAAAAAAATCCTGTTATCATTGCTATGAATAATACAGATAAATGGAATCGCGACACGTTTTGTCGCTTTACCCAAGTTGCACTAAATTGGTCCTGAATGATTCAGAGAACTTCCTCTCTCTCTCCATCCTGCCGCCATGATTTCAGGACTTTGCCTGCCAAGTGTAGCAGTCCACAAACACGCCTGTCATCTATTATGTATTATTTTGTCTTCTGATTACTATTGATTCTGGAGGAGCTCTGGACAGTGATAGATTCTCCTCAGCATAGATGTTGGATGATAAGGCCAGGTGTCTAACATTAGGAGGGCTAATTACTCCGTGCACACATCCTGCCCCGCACTGAAACCAACAGCCGAAAAACGCGAACAGATTTATATGCTGCATCAAGCACAGTGTGTAATAATTCAGATTATGCAAAGGTGTATATAAATTGTGTGAACAAATGCTACAATGTCCTTCGATTTAAAGAAAACTTTGGTAAATTGGGGGCGCGCCACTCGAAAAACCAAAAATGAAAGATAGGAAGATCGAACAGAGTCCAATTCCACCCACTTGTTACCCAAATGTGTTTTTATTGAAGAGGTAGTATTTGTCATATTGAAGATATTCAGCACAACTAACATATGGCTTCAGTGCCTTAGATGACATTGTATGGGATAACTCAAATTTATAAGCATTCTCAATGTGACACTACATAATATGTCGTCAATGTCCTCTTCTAATAAATTGGATCACCCCCTGATTTTATGGTGGGAAATTTCACTTCCTGTGATTGAATTATTAGAGGGATTTACCATAGGCCTAATTATGACGTTCAGTTCACCTGAAAATTAAAATTACAATAGTACCTCATCAAATCATGACATATAGCCAGAGATGGTTTTCCTCAAAGAACAGTTGCCCATTATGGAAAGGATCAGCAACAAAACCCAAAAATCTGCAGCAGCATTCTGATTGCAAATTTTTATCCACTAAATTGTTATTAAAAGATAATTCCCAAAAGTAGAGTCACTGATAACTAGAGTTCATTGAATACTATAATGACCCATTCCTCCTTGTTACATCTATAACATGACATTGATCTTATCAAAACCCCTCAGCTTTCCCCAAGTGATTGAGACCCATGTGTAGTGTGAATTGGGGAAGAGATAGTTCTATGTGGGATGATCAAGATATAGTTGGTTACATTCAGGCATATAATAGGAAATATGTAAATATGTCAAATATTGACGCATTCAGTCATGTGTGAACATACCAACAAATTTTCAGACCCATAGCTTAACTCATTCAGTACCGAGCCTCATTTCTGGCCTCAGTACCAGTAGCTCAACAGCTGAGTCTCAACGTGTGCAGTGCACAAATGTCCATCACAGAAGCTGTCGACCAAAAGTTCATTTCAAAAATATTTTGTTTATGAAAGTGAATAAAATTTGAAACCTTATATCTCCATGAAATACACAAGCATCAGAAATTGTGTTTGTGTTATTTTTATAATTATATACATGAAATTATGCATGCAAATTTCATGAAAATGTTTTTATCTGTTTGAAAAAAATGTTTCAACAAAAATAACATCGAAATTGTCATGGTCTGGTTTCAGATGTACGTAATCTCTGGCTGGTAAAATTTATAGCTGATTGTAGTATCCATTCCCTGGATAAAGATGATAATTTCCTCATTTTATTTCATCCACATATAACTTATAAATTAAAGTTTTTATCTGGTAGAAATTCCGTTGATAGTCATTATATTACGTGCAAAATAATGAAGCAGAAGGTTTTTTTTCTCGTCTGATTCAATCGCGTCCGTGCTCCGTTCCCCTGAACCGATTTCAATGAATGGCGTATCATTGTAAAGCCCATTCATTCAGCTTTCTTCTCGTAGTACAATCTCCATCGGATGGCCAGTGAAACGAAAGATTTGATTGGATTGAAAACAGTGTTCACGAAACGATCTTTCTGATAAGCCCGCTGTTTTGGGCAAGTGGATTGGATAAGAGCGTTCACGTCGCAAGGCGAGCCAATCGGATTGCCTCATTCATCGCGGGTTTGTTTGAAGAAATAAAAACAGAAAAGATGGTGCAAAATTCTGACAAGTTGGTGTCGGACAATAGCGAAATATTTGGGAAATAAATTTACCAAACGTATACGATCGTAGGAATTCTCAACAATGGATATATACCTGTACCTTGACAGAAAATTTGACAGAAAATATCTCGTGAATTCGTCAGATTTCTCAAGGAATCGGATGCCACTTCAAGGTATTTGAACATTTGCAAATGTCGGCCAAACCTGCGCGATTTTCTCACAGATCTCTTCTCGGAATATAGTTTTATTTCGTTATATTTTTCATTCAATACGAAAATGCTTTATATATAATCGGATAGATAGCGATCTTATGTTTCGATATATGTATGGTTTACAATTTCTGTATGTTCCATGTATAAAAATAAATCGAATTGAATTGAACGTGATATTTCTTCCTGAATAGACCAGGAAAACAAGAATTCCAACAGCCGTGTATACGGCCGACTTCATTTTGGAAATTTTTGTGATTTATAACCATTTAGGCTATATTTCACTAAAAATATAGGAACATGTGGATAAATTATTAAAAAAAGATGCCCCAAGACTAAAAATCTATTGTTTTTCTGTATGTACAATGTATTTTCAAAGATTATTCCATAATAATTACGGAACACAAAATTACTTGTCTTCAAGTGAAATATTTACCACAATATATGATTTGCCAGTTTACAAATTAGTACACACAGTCAGACGAAGATGCAGGCCATAACCAAGGCATGCCCCATAAGGTCCTAAACAATGGGGGAAATGAGCAAAAATGCTGTTTATGCGAAAACAACTGGACAGAAATATTTAATACTTAGTGAGGGAATGTGAACAAATAATAGGTTTGGTATATGACAATTTTATTTGATATTATTATTTCCTTCCTTTTTCGTATAATCAGCATTATTATTCATTTCTTCCATTGTTTAAACTGGGCCCTTATGGAGAACATGCCTGGGTTATGACCTGATTCTTTGCCTGACTGTGTGTGCTGGTGTGTGACGATCACTGACGATCGCTAAACTGGCAAATGGTCTATCCAATGAAGGAACTGCTATTACTTACTCAATAGATTTTCTTTGGATGAAGTCACTCAAGCAATCCACAGTACAAATATTACAAGCAACTGGCTTAATCTAATTATTTTTTAGATCAATGTCTTGGAAGTAAAGTGTTTTGGTAGATCTTGGTTTAATATTCTGTAGAACAGGGACTGTCATATTTTGTGCCTTGTGTACTGAAGATAATTATTGTGTGTCCTTTCAATAAATTTCTTTTCCAAAAAATTGTGAGTTATAGGTTATGATGGTAATATTGCCAAGAGTCGTCCGCATTTACTAAGAATTGTACCACCGGTACCAGAACATTGTCTTAGGCAGTCAGACAGGGCAAACAAGGCCAGCTCATATTATGACAATGTGCCATAATGGTGGATGAAAAGTCATATCCTGAGAGAACAGCGATAGGTGTTTGTCTACGCCAGTCTGTGCTCAGGCGGCCCACGGGTCAAGGAGAATGGGAAGGACTAATGTTCTTAAGTGTCCTGAGAGACAACCACATTCCGACACCTTTATACCCCCGACAAGATTGGTACGGGAATCTGACCACTTTCTGACTAAAGTGGCCTAAGACTGGCTCCAAATTCGCTTCATCCCTTCTCACATGCCAGAGACGTCAAAACCCGACAATTGGGAAAACAACTGCGGAATTATCCTTATCCCATATTCAAGTGAAGTCACACACACACAATGTCATGGCTGAGATGATCAATCGTGGAGGCTGAAAAGCAAAAAGCTAAGAACTGCGAACTAGAAATAATTACAGCTTCTGGAGGAGAAAAGTAAACTTTAAGTGAAAGGATCCATTGAGATATAAATAAGATTAAACTGGACTGACGCCATCAAGAGCTGACTGTAATACCAATAACCGCATCAAATCATGATCTCCGATTTCTTTAACGATTTAACGCTGGACACAGAAAGTAAGATGTACTTCAGAAGTCCCCCGACTGTCTGCAGATATGAAGAAGACATTGTGCAAGTAATAAATACTCCAGAATTGAACAAAGACAAATCTGCCCAGTTTAGGACTTGGAAGATTTAAAAAGTAACACTGACACCGCTTCTCAGGGCATTAATTTACCCTAATTTGGGCACACCTATTCGGGAAAGAAAAAAAAAATTTAGGCAGGGAAATGCACCCAAATTAGTGAAAACCCATATTCTGGCAAAATAGGTACGCATTGACTAAAATATGATGCTTTGATTCTCAATGCAAGAAAAATATAAAAGATAGTGCCTCGGCACTGTAGCTCATCTGGCTGTAACTGGAGAAAGTAGCTGTAAGTAATTTTTACTAAAGAACTGCAGTAGATGAGTTTCTAACTTGTGTTGTCTCCCCTGAACACTAAATGATCCATACAATAATTTCCTGAGATTTCATGATAACAAAGTTTCATGGAAAATTCAAGATGCGGCCATATTGGATTTTCGAAATGGACCAAAAAAGGTATCTTGCACAACTGGACCACAAGGGGAACCTGTGTACCCAATTTGTCAAAGATCCATGCAGTAGTTTTCAGAGAATTCACGATAACAACATTTCATTGGGAAATTCAAGATGGCCACCTGGTGCCCATATTGGATGTTCGAATCGGACCAGAAAAGGTATCTTGCACAACTAGACCCCAAGGGGAACCTGTGTTCGAGAAATCACGATAAAGTTTCATGGGGAAGCCCAAGATGGCCGCCTGGTGGCCATATTGGATGTTCGAATCAAATCACAAAAGGTATCTTGCACAACTAGACCCCAAGGGGAAGCTGTGTACCAAATTTGAGAAAGATCCATGCAGTACTTCCTCAGAAATCACGATTACAAAGTTTCATAGAGAAATCCAAGATGGCCGCCTGAGGGCCATATTGGATTTTCGAATCAGAGCAGAAAAGGTATCTTGCACAACTAGACCCAAAGGGGAAGCTGTGTACCAAATTTGAGAAAGATCCACGAGGCAGTTCCTGAGAAATCGCGGTATCAATGTTTAATGGGGAAATCCAAGATGGCCGCCTGGTGGCCATGTTGGATTTTTTAATCAGCCCACAAAAGGTATCTTGTACAACTAGATCCCATGGGAAACCTGTGTACCAAATTTGAGAAAGATTCATGCAGTACTTCCTGAAAAATCATGATAATGTTGCATGACGAAATCCAAGATGGTCGCCTGGTGGCCATATTGGATTTTCGAATCAAAGCAGAAAAGGTATCTTGCACAACTAGGCCCCAAGGTGAACCTGCATGTGTACCAAATTTGAGAAAGATCCATGCAGTAGTTCCTGAGAAATCGCGATAACAATGTTTCATCGGGAAATCCAAGATAGCCGCCTGGTGGCCATATTGGATTTTTGAATCAGACTACAAAAGGTATCTTGCACAACTAGACCCCAAGGGGAACCTGTGTACCAAATCTGAGAAAGATCCATGCAGTGATTCCTGAGAAATCACAAAGTTTCATGGGGAAATCCAAGATGGCCACCTAGTGGCCATATTGGATTTTCGAATTGGAACGAAAAAGGTATCTTGTACAACTAGATCCCATGGGGAACCTGTGTACCAGATTTGAGAAAGATTCATGCAGTACTTCCTGAAAAATCACGATAATGTTTCATGACAAAATCCAAGATGGCCGCCTGGTGGCCATATTGGATTTTTGAATCAGACCACAAAAGGTATCTTGCACAACTAGACACCAAGGGGAACCTGTGTACCAAATTTGAGAAAGATCCATGCAGTGATTCCTGAGAAATCACAAGTTTCATGGGGAAATCCAAGATGGCCACTATTGGATTTTCGAATTGGAACGAAAAAGGTATCTTGTACAACTAGATGGGGAACCTGTGTACCAGATTTGAGAAAGATTCATGCAGTGCTTCCTGAAATATCACGATAATGTTTCATGACAAAATCCAAGATGGCCGCCTGGTGGCCATATTGGATTTTTGAATCAGACCACAAAAGGTATCTTGCACAACTAGACACTAAGGGGAACCTTTGTACCAAATTTGAGAAAGATCCATGATGTAGTTCTTGAGAAATCGCGATAACAATGTTTCATGGGGAAATCCAAGATGGCCACCATGGCAGCCATATTTAAAATCATATCGACACGGCATGAACAAATTCTGGTGTACTCATTGGGGGGAACATGCATGCCAAGTTTCAGCTTAATCGGCCAAGCAGTTTCAGAGAAGAAGATGTTTATGCACGGCGCACGACGGACGACACACGACGGACGACCAGGCCATGACATTAGCCCCAGATGAGCTAAAAATATATATACATATTTAATTTTTTTTTTTTGCCCTCCAGTTTGGGCACATCATAATTTGGGCATAACATTTAACACTGTATCAAGGAGGTAATCTGAAGCCCTGCTTGTGCCATCAGATTTGGTCCCTGCTCTAAGGACAATGGAATAAGTAATTTAGTTATGTGCAGATATCACTTCTACATGCTCATTTTAACAGCCAATACCATGATAAATACATCATGTACCTTTTTTCACAAATTGGTGGTTTACACTTTTCTTAGTGTGCAGGATCCCTGCAAATATGTGTTCCACTTTAGCTTAAGGGGGGCATTAAAACATGGTGACAGAGATTTTCATGATAGTCAAATGAACAGTCATGATCAAAACACAGTCCTGAGATCCATTCCAGCTTCCGGAACTGAACTCCATGGTGGTGTGGGGTTGATGACAGGGAATTAATGTAGTCTCACTGGTGATCATTTTAGTTGTATGTTATATATGGATGAAAACATTATTTATGGATGTGAAAATTAACTCATTGTTGATGATTGTCTAACATGTGGAATCTAATATCCATATTGTACCGGGTTTACAAATCTCACCAACTTGCCACATGTTTAGCCCAAGTCTTCATGCATATTTAGCAAAATATACATGTTATAATGGATGGGACTTTTAATGGATGGCGTATAATACTATCACTTATTACACGGAAAATCTGCAGCAATAAAATAGCACAAAACTACCTCCAAGCATATGTATGTCTGAAAGAGAATGCAGTTTCTCACTTGAATGAATTTATTATGTCAAAAGTGCACATGCTGAGCTCATACATGATCATATTTATACAGACATGCACACCCGGGAGTATGGGTTAATGTCTATTAATTCCATAACCAGAGATCCTCGCTACCAGAGGAATTCTAGCCTGTTGGGTGAGCAAGAAGAATAATGTATATTTAGTGTTCATCAATTATATATGTAATAACGTGCAGTGTGATTTCCAACGGGCTGTATATAGCGTTCTACAAAATCATTACAGGGCACTGAATCGACAAGTGAAATAATAAGTTGAAATGAAAACTGAAAATAATTTAAACAAGCATTCAATGGAACCAAATGGCTGGATTGGAAAGGCTATCAGAGAATGTATAGCAGCATTTGAAATGAAGTTAGTGTTAAATGAAGCTTAAAGACTGCCTGCTGTCAGCCTACAATTCAAATCCTCTGATGTTACAAAAAGCCATCAAACTGCCTGCCTGCTGGCCTTTGTCATCATGTTGAAAGTCAGCTGAAATCAATGTTAAGTGTACTCTATGGGTAAGGTGCAGGAGAGGCATTATTGGCTAACCAGGGAATAATACTTATTAAATAATAAAATTAAGCTTATACATCTCATGTTGCACACCTGATGAATACATGTACATGTATGTAGCATGTTCTTGGCATACATTTATTTTAAGTTTGGTACAGGTAATCATGTGTGCTGGTTTGTTAGTTGAATGATGCGACCTAGTATGACGAGTTACATTAAGATATAATGAAAATCGTTTTAATGAAAATCAGCCAATTAAAATAAGACGTATTTTCGTTTTATCCTAGCTTTAAAATTTTTGGTAATATTTATTGGATGTCCGTAAATCATATGACGTTAGTTCATATTATAATTCTGAAATAAAATATGGTTCATGCAAAAGCTTTAGGGTAAATCATATGATGTGGAATAGAATGGTTTGATATCAAAATTGAAGGAAATGTTCTTCATTTAAGGCGACATGAAATTCAAACTAACAGAGGTTCAGTAGAAGGTGGAGCTCTGTACCAGGGGTGGGGGGAAGAGAGGCCTATACCTATACCGGCAACGATTTGGTGTAAGATTCACAAAATATAATTGACAAAGGATCTGCTGCAAGTTGTATTGTCAGTCTTTTGTCCAGGATATTACCTTTTCAATGGGAGGTCTTAATTACACCAAAGCCGTGCCCATATACCCCCAGGGTGTAGCGGATGGGTGCAATCAATGCAGTATCAGATATGCTATCTGAAAATATCAGCATATAGGGTTAGGCGAGGCTTAGTATCGAGATACAGGGTGGAGCTCAGTTCTGGGGTTGGGGGGAGAGGGGCATATACCCCAGGGTGTAGTGGATGAATGCAATTACAGTATCAGATATGCTATCTGAAAATATCAGCATATAGGGTTGGGCGAGGCTTAGTTTCGAGATAGAGGGTGGGGCTCCAGGGTCTGAAATAACGGTCAAAAATCCGCCCTACGCCAAAAAAAAAAAATTCTCCGGACAAAATTCTAACTGGGAAACATCATCGGACAAAGTTCAGATCTCGTCTTTATTCTTCTTGCAAAGTTCGTCAGATTAGCTTATTTCTCTCGTAAAGTGTAGATAATCACGATTGACAACCTATTGCGTTTCGGAAATGGCTGTCATGTACCATGCGGGAATCGTCGTGTTGTTAAAAAAACGGAAGTTTTGATGAAACTACTGTCTGCGCTTGCGCGAGGCATGTTCACCCAAACGAGGGTCGATGTATTGATCAATAGCCCTTATCGCTCTAGGCGTAATTTACACGGGTTACGAGTTTTCCGCTATCCCCCGAAGTGATATGGTAATGAGCTTTAACCATAAAAGGATATTTCCGAGACCCCGAGTCGAATGATAATGAGCTTCTGCCATTTATGGATGTTTCCGTAAGAGTTCTTGTATATTTTCTCTCGGGGATATACCAGATTGAGGTGGAGATTGCCGATCTAACCCAAATTCACGTTACAGCTTGGAACACTTTCCAATGATATGCGGCAACAACAACAACAACGCCAACGATAAATGGTCGGTTGTTGTCAACGACTAAAACTTGCAGTTTTCAGCGGTTTTAGGCGAATAATGACAGAGACAGTTTAACAACACGAGTAATTAGGTATTAATTAAACTATTTTCAATGATCTTGTCAGTCAATAAATTTATTTATGTGAAATTTGGGAACATTATGGACGTAAAAATTAAAAAATCTCATTTTCAATTTTTTTATTGTTCAGCCCCAATACGTCAAGCTGTGTCTCCCCTTAACTTGACTTCTCTTTGTTTCGATTCAGCTTAAATCAACAGGATTTTGTTTTTTTTCATAAAAATTATTTTATGAAAAACATCTAACAACTAGAGGTTCCGCTTTGACCCTTGAGTTGCCGCTCCGGCATGAAGCCTATGCTGGTTGTTTTTTTGAGCAAAAACATACGTCTCCCCCAACCTCCCACCTTGCCTTGAATGGGCACATAATTTAAGGGAAAGTGCTATCAAATGAATGTAGCAATAAGTATCTTAAACAAAGCTGCGTATCTAAAAATATTAATTGCAAAGAAGCGATTTTCATTGTATATACATGTACAAGTAGATGAACAGTTGGACGGACACCGGACACAGATGAATGCATGCACACATACACTAAAACCTGATCAAATGCGGGGGCTATCCCAATGAAGCTTCCATCCAAGTTTGGTGAAATTCCATCCAATAGTTCTCAAGATATCTTGCAGACAAAGCCTGTATATACATGTACAAGCAGATGGACGGACGGACGGACACCGGACGAACGCATGCACACACACCAAAACCTAGTCAAATGAGGGGGCTATCCCAATGAAGCTTCCATCCAAGTTTGGTGAAATTCTGTCCAGTAGTTCTCCAGATATCTTGCAGACAAGCCCTGTATATACATGTACAAGTAGATGGACGGACGGACGGACACCGGACATGGATGAATGCACGCACACACACCAAAACCTAATCAAATGAGGGGGCTATCCCACTGTAGCTTCCATCCAAGTGGAGTGAGATTCCGTCCAGTAGTTCTCAAGATATCTTGCAGACAAGGCCTGTACATACATGTACAAGTAGATGGACGGACGGACAGACACCGGACACGGATGAATGCACGGACATACACGGCCTAGGCGGCCCCTGGACCCCGCCCTGGGTTTGCTGGGATACTAAAATGTCATATCAAATTGAAATTCCTTATTTCAGACCCTGGGGCTCTGTTCCGAGAGTAGGGGAGAGGGTGATATATTCCCCAGGGTGTAGTGAATGGGTGCAGTTCGAATGCAGCATCTGGTATGGTATCTCGAAATATCAGCATATTGGGTGGGGCGAGGCTTAGTTTCGGAGATAGAGGGCAGGACTCAGTTCCGAGGGTGGGGGAGAGGGGGATATACCCCAGGGTACAGTGAATGGGTGCAGTCAATGCAGCATCTGGTATGGTATCTGAAAAAATCAGTATATGGGGTCGGGCGAAGCTTAGCTTGCGTGATACACGGTAGAGCTGAAACTTTTACCAAATCTTGAACACAAAACTTGTATCCTGGAATGTTGACGACGGACGGACAGCCAGCCAGCCAGCCAGCATCAGCCAGCCAGACAACATCAACTCATAGGACCGCTATTGCTTCACAATCCATCCAAAAACCTGGCCAAAAAATTATGGAGATAAAGTTAAGGATACTGAGCCCTCCTGTAGACACTGTTACACACCCTGTAGAATTTGTCTTTCTACAGCCAGAAGTATTCCTTTTAGCTATGGTAGTGTATATATTTGTCGAAAGCGCATTTCGTACGGATTCCAAATATATAAATGTGTTCACTGTATAAAAATCTGTAGGTTGTGAAGATATTCAAATTTAAAAAAAATAATAAAAAAAATAGCCCATTGGGCTTCAATACCCCTCGGCTATCAGTTATTGTTTACACCCAGCAATCATGCATTGTAGCCCCGTGGGGCTTCCGGGGATTGACCTGGGATGTTGTTGTGCACACTGCAGGTCATGGTAAGAATATGCCTCAGCTCCTCAGAGAGCTTGTCGTAAGAGGCGAATAACTGAGGCACCCGTGGGGTTCCCGGGTGTGAAAAGGAATAGGACCCAATGTCGTAATCTGACTGAAATATAGTTGAAAGCGACGTTAAATCATATTCACTCACTCACTCACTCATGCATTGTATAATATCATCAGTGTATTTTTAGAACTAGCTTAACAAAAATGTGATCTAGTAGGGTTGCTGTAGATCGCTTTTGCCAAGGCCTGAGGCTCTGGTAGAGCATGATCGACCGAATTCTTAGCTCTAAATATGCTCTTCTAAAAAGCTTATAATCAATAAAGTAATTTTATCTTGGAAATATAGATCCAGGTCAGTCATCTTCAAACAATTTCAAGTCAATTCTAATTTAATTGCATAAGGAACAGGAATTTGGAGACCTTAGGCTTAACATATAGAATTTGACCTTTTAAAAATAGGTCAAGGTCAGTGATATTCTTCAATAGACTTCAGGTCCAGCCATAAGTGGTATAAATTTGGACAATGTAAATCTTTCATGGAATATTGTACTAAATAGAATCTGACCTGGATAAAATAGGTCAAGGATAAAATAGGTCAAGGTCAGTTATCTTCAGCACACCTTTGGAGCATCACCAGATGTACACATAGTATTAATTTGGAAAGCCTAGCTTTATTTCTCAATGTTATATCATAATAAACAGTATATATAAATAGGTCAAGGTCAGTCAACTGGGGTAGGCTTCTAGTCAATCACGAGTTGCACACATAGACCTAGCTTTAATCCTTCAAAAAATATAGCAAATACTAAAATTTGACCTTGATAAAACAGGTCAAGGTCAGTCATCTTCAGTACACCTATTGGACCTTTGCCAGATGTACACATAGT
>JAVTVY010024746.1:0-90626 GCA_036873755.1 Hanleya hanleyi
AGAGGAAGTACGACCTCTTCTCGGTTTACGCTCCCCGGCTAAGCTCGGACGACGAGCTACCGATGCAATCAGGCGAGATGTCCGCTCTTCCCGTACCGAAGGCATCACAGACTCAATGGCACTGTTGAAGATGAATTTAGATGCCAATGGTTGATGAAGTAATTGCTCCTTAACCAAAAGAGGGACGTCCGGTTTGACCACCTTAAGCAAGGATTCCCGTTGTGCTTGGACAAGTGACACATAAGAATACGAACCAGCTTCAATGACTCGACGGTTAGTGCTAACGAGCGTGTCCATAAAACCACGCAAATAAGCCACGCGACCCGGAGATAAACGAGCCGAACCATCCTCTAGAAATGATGCAGGATCCAAAGCAATACGAGAAGCCGCTAGCAGAAACCAATCTGCGGTAGATGAAGCCCGTTGAATTTCTTGCAACATCTCCAAGACATTCTGCATAACCTTAGCTGTGACAGAAGAAGGGGCCAACTTGCCCACCTTAGAAATGTGACTCAAATCCCGATCTCGTTTGGGTGGTTTGTCGGGCAATACATTATCATGAATGTCAAACTGAGCCCGAAAACGAGGTTTACGTAACTTGTTATCATCCTCTAATTGTCGATCAAACTTCACCAAATTATCCTTCCATGCTGGTGATGGCGCACATGAAGGACGAGATGCAGATGCCGAAGACGTAAAGGCCCAAGAAGCCGCCGTACGACCTTCTGTACGTGATGGAAGAACACTAGAAGCACGTGGCATATCCGGTAGTAACGATAGAAGCGCATCCATTTTATCTGAAATTTCCATCTTAGGCGGGAGACCCGGCTTATCTTTAGACGAGGTGGAATCAGAATCATTAGAATCCTCAGATGAACTCGACGAAACCGGCTTAGGTGGACGAGTGATATGACTCCGGCGAGAAGTAGGCAAATCGTGGACGATCGCATGATCAATAAATGGAGTCTGAGATAGATGAACGTGGCGATCTAGACCAGAAGGCGAAACTGAAAGCCGAGGCAAACGATGAGGCGACACAGGAGAATGTAGAATTGAAGTACCAGAACGGCGGGTTGATGAACGGGAAAGCCGAAAAGTAGTACTAGAATCACCCGGAGGACGAGAGCTACGAACCGGAGAACGAGATCGTCGTACAGGGGAGCGACGTACATGAGCATACAAGTGACGTGGAGAAATGGAACGTCTCGGAGAACGTGAACGTCGTAGTGGAGTACGTGAGCGTCGGGTAGATGTATGGTGCCGGCGATGTGACTCAGCATACTCAAAAGTCGGAGACCCCAAATCCGCAATTTGCACACTGAAAGGTAGGTCCGAACGACCCACCATAGACCGCGAAACGGTTTTAGAACTGCGTTTCGATTTAACCCGCAAAGGAGAAACTGACACACGGCCTTTGTTTCGTTTAGAAGAAACGGAATGTGGTACACCAATGGACAAAGGAGAGGTCGAGATAATATGCGACTCTGCAGCATTCCTTTGTCCGGCGTGAACAATGGAAGGCTCAGTCACAGTAGGCCTGGGTCGAACAGTCTTTGTTGGACTAGACAAAGGAACAGGTTTGGCTACACCAGACATAGCCACACCTGTACAAGCTAGGCTGTCCAAAATTTGTGATCTCTCTAGAACTTTCCCGCTAGGCGGAATTACTACAGAAGTGGGAGAGTTCTGCACACTAAGATCACGGGAAACATTTAATCCAATGCCAACGATGTCTTCGTTAGCCTTCATGTCATTTACCAGTGCAATTTCTAACACACGTCTGTCGACTTCCGACAAAGACGGGTCGTCAGATGCCTGTAACAGGTAAGCCCGCCTAGCCTGGGCATAATTCTTCCAGGCTAGGGGACCCCACAATACACATTCAGCACAAGAATTACGCCGATAACATAATTCTTTGCAGGAAAAACAAACCGCGTGGGCGTCCAAACCGGACCATAATTGCCCACACGAATTACATGCCTCAGAAATCGGAAGCTCAGACATAATTAATGAAAGAGTCTCCGATAACAAATAAAGAACTTCTGACAAGAAAATAACACAAGTCAAAAACGATAAGGATACTGAGGGTCGTTACAACAACAACCCAGGTTGTATAAACACTTCCTTCTGATGAGTACACGACGAGGTACAACAGAGAATAGAGCGAATATGGCTGCTGCAGACCATTTATAGTAATCCTGCTGGAATGGGATGGGAGAGTTCTCCTAGGGGCGGACAACTCTCCGCCTAGGGGAGCTAACTTTTAGTTTTAAACTTCCGTTTTCTACGTTGTATCATCTTCCTGACGGAGATTGAATGGCAATGAATTGAAACAGGTTTACGATTTGGGAATCAAATCTGGACATTCTAAAGAAGGAAGTTTCAGACCTCTTTCTTGTCGTGTAAGAACTCTATCTTTTGCTGTGTTAGCAAGACACAGAGCTGCAGCTCAATTTTTCCTGACTACAAGACAGGACCATTAGTCCCTACGGGCCTACATCGCCCCGTGAAAATCTAACTGCTTATTTTTCATCTCGAGTATTATAGGATCACGAAAATATAAATATTTTTGCTGTATCTTTAGCTGTTTTCTTGTAGTATTTATCAAAAAAGATGGCGTCAATTCGCCAAGAATTTTCCGCGATACCGACACTTGATAACGTATTGATAACTTTACTTGAAAAAGCTTCCGTAAAATAAAAATCTAAATGCATAAATTTCTTGTCTAGTATTATAGGATCATGAAATAAAATATCATTTCTGTTTCTTTAGGCCACACCAATTTAATTACTTGGATTACGGGCCAATTTCTTCAAAGATGCAGAACGGAGGCTGGAAAAAAAATAAAAATAAAAAACCATATATAATTTTTTTTCTGGTCCGTAGCGGCCAGAAGGAACATGCAGGTGAGAGAGGAGGGTGGCTTGATAAGACAAACAATGACCAATAATGATGTGAAATTTGACAGCGAGTGGTTCTCCTGCAATTTTTCTTTTCAAAACATGTGGTGGGTGTTTTTTGAAATTTATTATTATTAATTTTTTTCATTTGGCACACATGTTCTTTAAAAACTGAGCACCAGTGGAAACATTGATATGTCAAAGACAACCATTCCCCCTAATTTTTGCAATTAGAACTGCAAAAAGCTTTGTTGTTGACTAAATCATGTGAACTTTAGATGGCACATCTGACATTATATCAAAGAATTTAGATCCAATTTGAGGTGAGCTTAACCACTATCCCAACTATATTTACTTATATTTATCAGAAGTCTCCCCTTGTAAATTGATGATTCCAATAAACTAGAATCAGCCACCAGAGTCCCATTGGAATTATCAATTAACTGAAATGTCAGCCTGTGAATAGGAGCCAAAGAAAAGAAATCAACAATATTATTTACCAACTGCAAGAAAAAAAAAACAGATAGTCCGATTCCGTTTCAGAACAGGTCCGACTTTTGCATGCACCGGACTACCGCGCAAGTGTTGACGCGCAACCGGAAGTAGATTTGGCGCGGGAAATGTTGATAGAGAGAGAAGACCAACAACAAGGTCCAACAATGGCCAAAGATCGGCTTGAAATAAATTTCCAATGGATTATTTCTTGGATTGTCCGTTCCTTCAGATAGATCTAGACTTCTAAAAGGTATTTACGAAAATTGATCGCATTGTATCGTTTTTGCTAGATAAAATCTTACTTGCCGCATGCGACAGGTAGATTTTTTTTCAACCTGTCGCCGGGAAAATTCACTTGCCGGCGGCAGGTAGGCAGGCGTTATTTCGACCGCTGAATAGACGACCGTCGTCAACGAGAGACTTGTCACGAAGGGCTTCTGATTCGTTTTTTTTTTTTTTAACATACAGGTACGTTCGCAAAGAAAGGATATCGGCGGGAATAAAAAAAATGGCTAATTTCATTTTTATTTTTATTTCAAAAGTGAAAAAATGCAGTGCGGCGGGCCCGTAATCCAATCAATAAAATTGGTGAGGCCTTAGGAGTTTCCTTGTAATATTAATGGGAAAAGATGGTGCCGATTTGACGCAAATTTTTCGCGATATTCCCAATAGTATATAGGTTTTGATAACTTTCCTTTGCAAACGCATCCATAAAATCAAAACCTAAATACATATTTTCATCTCAGTATTATAGGATCATGAAAATATGAATGCCATGAATTATTTTCATAAATAATATCATTATCTTCAGCTATTTCTTGCGATGTTTACTTGTACACGCGTAACACGATTTGTCGAGATTTTTAACGAAATTCGACAGGACAGGCTTCCATATAAAAAGCTTAGGTTGGGACCATATATACATCCGAGGCTAAAATGACACCTAAGACCTTGATTCAAAATGATATTTGATGTATGTCACAGCTTATAAAAAGTGGCATTGCAACACTAGATTGCTTTTGATCAAAGTGGCAAATGAACAGAAAATGACAATTTGGTCAGAACGGATACGAAGTATTGTGTTTTGTAAAAACAATGGTACCGTACCATCGGTACAAATTTTATTTCTAAATATATAGTCGCATTACCTTAGCCCCATAAAGAAGATAAGGTATCTTGTAATAATGCAGTTCAAATTCAAACTTAGTTACGTAGGACATGAAATATGAAAATTAAAATACCCGGTAGCTCAATTAAACGTATCGGTATATGCCGTACTGAAAGCCTCAGTTTATTCACTGCTAAAATGCTCATTTGCTTACTATTTGTCATGAAAATATTATTATATACAAAAACGAATTTAAGTTTTGTGACAAATGAATCGTATCCATAAATTTCGTTTCAATATACGACGCTAAACCACGACTATAAATGATAACCGTTTGGGACGACTGCCTATAAATTTGCATGTTAATCGAGTTGTCTCCCTTGAAACTTTCAATGTTTTGCCCTCAAGCTGATGCGCGCAGTCTGTTTACAATCAGCGATGACGTCACAGGATTTTCATCTATTTCATGCACATGCAAAAGTTCTTTTAAAAATGCAAAATCTGTGTCCCAAATAAATCTGCGAGGAGATACTGCATCCGATAGTGGTAATTGAATAATCTTTTGCAGTACTACCACTCGGAAACCGATCCAGATCGAGTCCAACAAAACGTCGTGCAGTTATTTCCCAAACTGACAGAGAAACGTTAGGCCCTACTTGTGTAAAAATGAACTTACTTTGGCGAACCGTAGATAACCAGAAATCATACGCTAACCACCAACATGACAGTTTTTATTTTGGACAACAATTTATAGGATGTCGTTGTTGTTGCATTCAACCACATGGTCATCATGCAGTGTAATTTCGTGTTGAACTAGCAATCGAAAAACTCGACTTGAGTTGATGATCAACTTACTCTTCCAGAAAGTCTTGGAACAACTTCTGGCATCGTTCTCCGACTTGATCTTTCACTTGATTTGTTCTCACGGTCTGCTCGGCAACATCCATCTTTTCAGATCAACTTTTTTCACACAAAGACACTGAACTCCCGCCAAATTAACCATGTGGGTCAAATGAGATCATGTGATCTCCCATGTGATCAATCATTCTCCCGCGAAAAGGTCACGGCCAGGTCATCTACGTCAAGGACGGTAACTCTAATTTACCGCTGAGATAGTGAGGGTGGAGAGAATAAATATCTGGCACTTTATTGTTGTTTGATTTGTACTCTACCCAGTTTGGATGTTGCATTCTATTATTGTTGTTTGTTTTGTACTCTACCTAGCTTGGGTATTCTGTACAATAAATCTTGGGACCGCAGCTTGGGTGTTCTGTACAATAAATCTTGGGACCACAGCTTGGGTGTTCTGTGGACCACAGCTTGGGTGTTCTGTACAATAAATCTTGGGACTGCAATGTTTTAAGTCCAATCCAAGATAGCACCAGTCCAACATTTAACATGGCCGGTATAGAGTTCAGCCCACCCACTTTCAAATGTGCTTCGAGGCTCCTGCCTGTTGTATGGTCGGTCCTGAGAATTTAGATTCCGTTGACGGAATATTTTTATTTTAAATAACTTGTGTAGAGTGGTGTGACAGTGTATGTAAATGCTGGGGGATCCAATGAGGGCGAAGAAAATTTATATCTGACAGAGCTTACGGTCTGATGCAATGAGAATATGCTATGCCGTAGTGTCTGAAACGAAATAGATTCTCCCGGAAAATTACTGAAAATGTAGACGGGAAATGGTGCGTTCTGGCGCATTTTGACAGCATATTTCCGATTGTTTAGAACTAATTTTTAGGCTGATGTAAAACCATGAAAAGAGTCTCGATAAACTGTGAAGGGCTGGTTGAACTCTTCAAAAGAGGTGACATTTTCCAGTACTTCAAAAAGAAAGAAATATAACATAATCAGTCGGCTTACAAGACACCACACTGACAATTACTGAGAAACATTACTGCGGTCAGAGTGGGGATCTAATGCCTGGACCAGTCCTCATTCATCAAACTATCGCGGAGTCACGATACTTTTTAGTAATAATTTTGACTTCTAAGTAAGAAGGATAGTTCTAAATGTGATGTGCCAATGTGATTTTTTTGTTTTTGATGGAGCATGTCTAAATGCATCTTCGCAAGTCCAGGTAAATCCTAAATCCTTGCAAAGGGTTTACCTGGACATTCTTGGTGATTCGAATGAGTTCTTGAGTCGATGCCTCTATTATACAATCTCGTACATATCATTCCCCGCGCTTGTTTTGAATTAGCATGTCGGTATCCCCATCCTGCGATTTTTTCTTTGATTTCCGATGTCGATTTCCGCTTGACATCAAAGCAGTTTGGCCCGCGATGAAATTGAAACCTGTCACATCTCATACGTCGCAGCGTATTGGCCTAATAAACCTGATTGAGTTTTTTCAGGGGAAACCCCTTGCTCTATTTCTATCCAGAACTCGTATGAGTAGCTACCCAAGCCAGTGTATCGATCCCAACAGATCGATCGATACACTGGCTCGCGAGGATGGTCTAAATGTGATACACCAGTTACAATCGCAAATATTTATGGCCCAAACAAACCAAACCAAGCTTCTATAATAATGTTAACAAACAGATAAGCGACATGGGTAATTCTTCAGTGATAATGTGCTGTGATTGGAACATGGTTTTAAATCCGGAATTGTACACCGAAAATTACACACACATCAATCCACAGTCTAGGAATACCGTGTTAGAACACAAAAATAATAATAATTATCTAGACGTGTGGAAAATTATTCATGAGGATGATCGAAGATATACGGAGAGGAGAAAACAACCAAAACAACAAGCGATGCTTATTTATTTTCTGCTGACCACGACTTCACTCAAGCAGAAATAAAGCAAGGGTACAGGACTGACCATTCGGCCATAACATGACATTGCAAATTTTCAAAAAATGAAAGGGGAACGTCTTTCTGGAAATTTAACTGCTCATTGTTGACAGACAGGGAATACTTGAACTTGACAAGAAAAAATTATAAAGAAAATTGAACAAGAATACGCCCACAACCTCGATGAAGATAATTTAAAAAACATGGATGAATCGCAAATTGAATTAGACATAGATGACCAGCTATTCCTCGAAAAATTATTAATGAAAATAAGGGGAAAAACAAACCAATAGTCAACAAGAAAGAAACATTTTATGGAAGAATAACAGTTGGAGAGGAACATAGAGCTTTTAGAAGCAGAAATAGAGCAACAATTTTTAACAATGAATGCGGAAAAATTAAGCCAAAATAAATCAAAATTAGAAAACGTTCGGATAATTTTTTTTACCAGGATTAGGGTTAGGGTTAGGCAATAAAAAAAACGATTCAATATTTCCTTGGTTTAGAAAAACCCAAATAATACTAATAAACTACAGCCCACCTAACACTGGGAAGCTGTGAAAATATTTTCTGAAAGAAAGATCGGAAGTAGTAATATAAGCGTATCTGGAGCTACATTGACCTCAAAAATTTGCATATGACCTCTGTAGCGTCACTTGCGGTTTCGGTCACGTGACCGGAAGTGACCTTTGACCCCGGCTTCCGATCACGTGACCGGCAGTTGCAGTGCCGGGGTCAAAGGTCACTTCCGGTCACGTGACTGGACCCGCAAGTGACGTCACAGAGATCATATGCAGACTTTTGAAGTCAATGTGGGTCCAGATACGCTTTATCTAGTCAAATTCACTTCCAATGCACGGGTTAATACCCTTACCGTATTAATAATGGTGCTCGGGGTCAAAGGTGACTTCCGGTCATCTTTACAATAATTAACACCAGCCCCCACACAATGGGCTAATTGTAAGAAAAGAACAACACCAGCCGATGAGATGAAATATTTTTTGTATTTTCATAACAATAACACGGCATATTTGTACAACAGTAAATTTGACAATAACACAACGTATATACAACAGTTATTCTCCCTTATTATAACATCAGAAGTCAAGTAGAATATCTGTCCATCCATATTTAGCATATTTATGACTCTAAATGTCCAAATACGTTGTAGTCACACCATCTGGCAGAACTTTGCGTTTTGGGGTAGAAGAAGGTGAACGCATCCCGCTGCTGTGTGTAGGAGCGCATCTGGTTCTCGATGATACGGAAAAATTTATTGGTCCCACTGGCACTGGTCTGGCTCTGGAGTACATCGAGGTACAGGGCTTTGGTGCTGTTGTTATCCCGACGACTGACTCCTTTACACCTGAATTTGTTGTTGTTGTCTCCACCATCGCAATAGTATGTTTTTGAACCGCTCCATTCTAACTTGAAGAGACCGCGGGTCCTTTTATCATAGTCGTAATGGTTGTTTTCTCGGTAGCCAGCCGTCTCTTTCCGCTTCATACTGGGCTCGTAGTTCCGGTTTCACGAGCGATTCCCAGTTCGGGATGGAGACGGCCATGTACGCGGAATCCGTATCCATTTCTAGAAGTTGTCAGTCTGATTGGTTGAAATACACACCCATGAAGTCGTAGCATCCGCAGTTTGGCTAGCTGGTACACCATACATCCAATTTGTAGCGGCAGGTTTTACGTGATAGTCTTTTTGGCCGATGTGACTTCGTAGTTGCTGTCGTCAATCATCTCCATGTGTCAGTTTGGTGGTACAAATGTGGACGTGGCGGCCCTGATTTGTTACAGTTTTTCCGTATCCGCTGTTGCCAAGCAACTTCATCGTTTCTCCGATGATGACTTTACTGAGATCCGCATCTCCTTGACGACGGGCAGTGGTCACGTCGTTCGCAAACTTCTGGAAACAAGCCCCGAGGGTGAATTCTATCACTTGACCGATTTTGGTGACTTTCAGGCCGTGATTCAGGTACCAGCGCTGTAGAGGCGTGCCCGGCAAAATCTTCTCATCATACATGTCGTCGATTAACATACGTCGGGGTTGTTGCAGTACATTATCTTCTTCGGCATACGCCCTCATGGTAGGTCCATTGTCGTCTCGTTCCACTTTGGTGTTTTTAAAGATGGGCGGACATTCTGCAAACTTCTCTTTCAGGTAGTCAGGGACGTGAAGATCACATTCGACGAACCCGTAGCCGTCTGAACAGTGCGTAGGATGTCGGCCATGGTGATGATAGTCCGGTAATCCAGCAGCCGATCATGGGCGTGTACGAATGTGTACAACTCGGGCTGACGGCGTTGCATCTGGTGGAACTCGCATTCCCACAGTTGAACATAGCCCCCATGTAGTCACGGTTCTGGTCTACTTCCTGACGTAAGGCGGCCGGAGTCAATCCACGGCGTTCGTTATGGCACCCTCCTGTGAGCGAACAATGATGACCGTGCCAATAACAGCCATGGAACTGGAACACGCTCGGTATTTTATTGATAACGGCGAAGCGTCTACGGGAAGGCGCCGATCTCCAATTCGTTTTTCCGTGTGGTTGCCTTGGAGACGGATGGTGACGCCTCCTCGCTGACTTTCCCAATCCAGCCATTGTTCTGCTTGATGTTTTGGCAGCCACCGGGTATAATGACCGGCCGGCATGGTTTGACTTAAACACGCTAGGTAGAGGGTATTGGCGTCGAATCCGATTATTTTCTGACACAGTTTTCCGCCTCGAATGCGGGTCAGCTCTTTCTCGGGGTATCGATGGAATATAATACTGGGGCCGCCCACGATATTTCCTGTCAAACAGTCAAACATGTCGGCGTCATTCTGATCTATGAGGGTGAAGAAAGTGGGTAAATCCTGGAACAGATACCGCAGGGTCAGCCCGGGGATGCTTACACAAGCTTTAAACACGTCGACGCTCATATCTCGATAGAAGGCGACCATTTTGTCGGTAGCTTCCAGAAAAGGACCGACATCCAGATTGTTGTAATAGACGAGGAAATCTCGGAGCGTTTGCATACCTTCACGGACCCACACATGTTGGAGTTCGGTATAGAGGGTGTCAGATAATGCTTCTCCTTTGAGATCGTTGTAGAAGGCCTCTTGGGGTGGAAGTTGCGTCTCGTCCAGACGATCGAGACTGGTCATGTAGGTATATGGAAAGCAACTTTTCCTCTGCGCACAGTCGTAGGCTTTCACCCACTGGTCATAGCTGTAATTCGGCGCCAGGTAATTCCTTACGTCTAAGAATCGGAGTGAAGTCGTGGATAGAGCGATGTGGTTGTTCGTCATCTTAATGATGTGTTTGGTGTTCCCGGCTTTGGCAAGGTAGGGATACAAGAATTCTTTGATCAAGTTCAGATCATACCGTCCGGAATTGAACCCGAGGACAGGTGATTGGTTCATGTATTCCAACAAACGCAGTTTTAGTTCCTGCGCGTAGGGTTTGGGTGGTTTGCGTTCCTCGTCTCCGGTTTCTTCGTCATCCGTATCCTTCTCCTCCTCCGATGTTGTAATACGCCCATCAAGTGCTGCTAAAACATCACGGTAGATCGTGGACGTGAGATGCGCCGCACTGGCTTGACTGAGAGTCTCCAGGTAGTCCATCATTCGAGTAATCAGTTCATGTGGGTCACCTTTAGAGGCGAAACAAACCGAAGTAGTCTCATACCCGGGCACGTTGGTGTGAATACACACACTCAAGGGAATGTGGCACTGAGTCCATTGTGTTTTGGCCGATACTTTCTCCATAGGCTCTAGTAGTGCTTCAAAATCATAGCAGGCTCGGTACGGGAAATAGCGGTGTGCCATGGGAACGCCAATACCTTCATCTGTCAGTTCTTCAAGTATGGTAGGTGTGCTGTGGAAGACACCGCCAGGGAATTTTCGTTTGCTAGTCTTGTCACAAGTTTTCTCGTGACGGTGTAGGTCATTGAAACGATCAAACACGCTATGGCATTTAATACAACTGTATGACTGGGCATAGATGTTCATGTCCGTAATGTACGAGAAATGCTCACCAGTGTCCGTCTGGTACAAATTCAATTTCATGGTTGTGTCGTATTTCCACGGGGAACGATGCACGAGGCGGGCTACCAGTCGTGGGGCGTCGGTGTTGTTGTCATCATCCACGTATTGGGCTAGACTGTACACGACAATATTAACGTGGAACAAATTTTCCACCACATCCAGTTGTGATAACCCGCGAAAGTGATGTTTTCCCATGTTCTGTTCACTTAAATAATCCTTCCAGCAGTCGTTGGCAATTCGATCATCACACCTATCGTTTCGGGCCTGGTCGAGATGGGTAGCCAGGCAGCGAAACAGGCATTTCCGATCAGTGTACGGACCATGAGCCCCACATACTAAGGCGTACATGCCTTTCCGTATTTTCAGCCAGGACGGCAAGTTAATGGGGGCGCCGATGGGGTGGTCGATCATTTTAGTTACGTAAAACGTAACATTCGTCGTCATCTCCACCTGCCATTTGGAGTTGGGGCGTTGTTGCCGGGCCCATTCCAAACTATCCAAGGTTTCTAGTTGGTCCAGTACCGTGTCCAGGGACGGTCGATCTTTAATGATGAAGGGCTGGTCGAACACGAGGGTATTGTTACTGGGGTAAAAGTACCAGAGCTGGTCTGTTTCCTTATGCCGTAATAAATACCCAAAGGTGAGATTTAATTTGAAGGCTGTAGCTTGGTCCTCGAAAATAGTATAGGCGTAGTGGGGGAGACGGATGTTTTCCTCTAACCGGAAATTGTACAAGTCCAATATTGGCCGGTGGCGGTGAAAACAGCGGCGGATGGTAGGCCAATGACGTTGGTAGATCGTACTCACAGCTTCCTGTATCGGTAATACTTCTATGGGTGGTTCGTCAGCATCTGTGATAAAATTATCCTCCATCTGTATTCCCCGTCAGCGGTGATCCTTCACGTTGCATGCTCGGAATGGGCAGTACTGCCCCGACTCTAACTTCTCCACTAAGTCCAAGCGGCGAGCACGACGCAAAGCCTCTATCAGTTGCTGTCTACAGCCTCCGTACCAGGAATCAATACACTCGTAGATCTGTTTTCTTAGGTCGAACGGGTGAAGTGTTCTGACGTAATCGATGACCTCGTCTGTTACTCCAAGGTACCGTACAAACGGCCGACAATGCAATAAAGTCGGCTTCTCGGGCAAGTTTATCGACACCGGAAACTACACTGGCTGGCTCTGTGCAGCGTGGTGATTTGGAACTCGTATTGTTATGCAGCATGGCTTCGCCTCAACTTTCGATAAAAGAGTACAAAGTTCAGAATTCCGGTGGGATTCTAGCATTTGCAGGGATTCTGGTGTTAGCCAATCAAATTCAAGCATTGTGTGTGTTTGTTTTGGATGTTCGCTGAGTTTGGTTTTAGAAAGAAAAAACATATCACTTGCTCTGCAAATACCATTCTGTAATTTTTACCAGACCTTCACTTATAGGGGAAATGTCTTCGGTGTGATTTTCAGCCTTGTACGATTCGGAATTTAAGTTTTAGCGTTAATTTTTTTCTGTCCAAACAATAAATCTCGCAGATTTCGGGTTTAGAAAGAGAAAAATACCCCTTATCGTGCAAATATTATTCTGTAATTTTTACCAGACCTGACATATGAACGAATTGACCTCTATGACTTTTTTTTAGCGTTGTACAGCCCTGAATTTTAATTTTAGCCTCCATTTTCCTCTCCCCAGGAAACACAAATTTGTTGGCACCTTTTGGTGGGATTCTAGCATTTGGAGAGCATTCTGGCGTTAATCAATCAAATTCGAGCAGGTCGCTCAAAACTGTGTTTGTTGAGAATTTTAGCAGATTTCGGGTTTAGAAAGAAAAAAATACCCCTTACCGTGCAAATATCATTCTGTAATTTTTACCAGACCTGACATATGAACAAATTGACCTCTATGACTTTTTTAGCGTTGTACAGCCCTGTACTACCACTAAGAGAATCAAAAATGTCAGAAATCAATGGTAAAGGATAGCTATCTTTACGTACAATGGAATTTAGCCTATGATAGTCAATGCAAAATCTTATGTTACCGTCTTTCTTGGGTACCAGGGTGATTGATGAAGCCCAAGGTGAGGTTGAAGGTCACTGTCACAGGTGAGCTGTCACTGTTCTGCCTTGTAGATTTAACTGGGCCGAGAACCTGCCCGTGACATTGGCAGTCTTGGCCCCCATCCGTTTCCCGATTGATTCTGAATGAAATGCGTTTTAACCATTTCTCGATCTGTTAAAAGGGAAGTTTATTCGCTTTTTGAAGACAAGGGGATATAAAACAAGATGTTTGTGACCGCGGAGGTGCGGTGACGGCTCCGACTTGATTGACCTCCCTTCACCATTTATTCCCTACCTCGACCCCCCCCCCCCTGTAATCAACATAATTAACCAATTAATAACGATAACGAGACCCTGTGTAAAATAGGTAGGTGATTGAACAAAATGAACACCCTCAATAATACCCCAATCTGTCTGAACTTGTTCATATTAATTATCTATAACGGTTATAGTATCAGTATAGTATATTTATATAGTATCATGATTTAATTCTGTAATCCAATCATATGATGTTACTCGGGTCCCATATCCAAATATCACCTGAAAAAGATTCTCCATTCCCCCAAAAAGGAGGTATATGTACTTGACTGGCCATATATCTCTCTTTATTGATGCAATCTATCTAAACATCATGATTTATTGTTCAGCGCTACATAGCGGTGTTTTTAATGCTAAGGTCTCTGCTACAGTCCAACTTTATGAAGCACGATATTTTGAACTAGCGATAGCTGGCATAATTGTATGCAAACATTTTCCCAGTATTCAAAGAAAGTGTCATTATGCTTAGAAAACTGTATAATTGAGCAAATATTGCATGAAAATATGTCAGCTATCACCAGTTCAGTTTGGGCGAATTTATACGAACCACAGCTGAAGCCACGGGTTAGTGTATAGACAGGCTCCTTTTTGTTCTCACCAACGGCGCCTAGCGGAGAACCGCGCAAATATTTATAGTGCAAATTTCGGATTAAACATACTAGTGGCGTAATCATGACGTCATCGAACTCTTGATGTATCTTCAAATAATGTTTGAATCAGTCTGTGATTTAGCAGTTAGGTGTGGACATCTCCCTACGCATTTTCCTGCCTGATCTGTCGACAAATGTTTATACATCATTATATGTTGAAACAGGCCTACAAAAAGTGATCTTGTATTCCATTTTCATACCGTTTGTTGAAATCAATTTATGGTTTCCATAGACCAGTCACAATCTTTGTTTTGTGCAACATTACTGATAACAGAGCAAAACATTGACTGAAAATCATTTGCAGTGGAAATGAGGCCCCTTGATACCCGTTCAGTGAAGTCGCACTGAAGATCGTGGTATCACGGTAGAACAAAATTCGAAATTGTAACTGACATGGGGAGACGGCGGTTTCTAAGCCCCCAGCACCCTGCAACGAAGCCAATTGTGCATGGGTATGTTAAAACCGCCAACAGACAGCGATCTATATTTGACTGTTTGCTTCACCAGCGCTCGCTACCGTAAAAAGCTTTTCGTCTTGGCAACGGGATATGTCTCATGAACGTCAGCGTTGGTAAAATATTAAACAAAGCAAGGTCCTCAGATTGATTTAAATGTAAGCAAAATAGCGTATTCCCTGGACGAAGGCTTATTCAACATAAATTTCACGGCTAAATACTGGCAGGGTTGACCTCTAACTCATCTGTATGCAATAGCACGAATTGAATATAACTGCTCATAGGCCTAGTGGTTGCTTTAATCAGATCATGTGTTAGTTTTTAGGTCAGATGCCTGAACTTCGACGCAGGATATCGTGTAGGGATATGCCTTCGGGAAAACTGCTTTTTTTTCTCCTGAAACTCATCTCAAGTAACCGTTTCTGTACCCCTAGCCTATTGTAGACTGAAATGGCGACCAGAAGAAAGTGTATTTTGGCTTGGGATACGTCAGAAAACGACGCAGTGATAGGCATCCCCCCACGGTACGAAGCATTACTCTCCGAACATTTTGACATCATATGGGAGAAAGACGTTGAAGTGGAACACAGTCTAGCTGCTAAAGTTGATGCCGTTTTCGTGACAGCGGACAGACCGATACGTATGATCTACGACAGAGTCGACCTTTTCCCAAACCTCAAGTTGGTTGTGACACTTTCAGCAGGACTGGATCACATTGATTTGGATTCGCTGCGCCGCAGAGGGATACGGCTAGCTACCACGGTCTCCTTCACCAACGCTGTCGCCGAGATGACATTGACCTTATTGCTGGCCTTGACACGGGACATTTCCTTATGTAGGTAATAGTTTGATAATGAAAATATATTTTGATACCTTATAACATAGGACCTGTACAATAGAATCTCAAATCCATCAAATCATTTAGCCAGTAGTGGATATCGTAGAGATACACAAACATCGACCTTTGATCTTTGAATATCGTTAAATTACGAGACTGGAAGTGTCTTTTGACCCTGTGCATGCGCAAAACCAATACCGGGGGCTCCACTGTACAGATCACCTCTGGCCAAATGATTTAAAAGGTCAATGTTAGTTTATTCCCACAGTATCTGAAGAAGTCTGAACATGTCGCTGTTTGTCTGGCGATTTCTCGTGAAAGGGGCGCATACGCATGGTACGGACGGTATGGTCATGGATCTCGGGTATATAAAGTGAATAGTTAATCCACATCAACCAACCCCAATTCACGCTTCACTGTGATGTTACAGGTCACATGACTGTGAGGTCAACAGTAGTGGAGATCACAGATACGGTCGGATACGCACTCGGGAATAGGCGCCTACCTACATCCTTATACATACGATCGCGGATAATGTTGGGTCCAGATTTCGTGTTACTGACTCATGATGCACCACATTGATGACTAATAAATAAAACCGATGTCTGATGTTCACGAAACTACGTCACTCACAGAACCATGGATCCTGATTATGCCAATGAGTTGGTCCACCACCAGTCGATGTTTTCACTGCCATCGTCTTATACTGGAACTGTACAGCTAGTCTTGCCCACTACGTCAATATCATTTTAACGATCAAGCCAATCCCCTCGGTTGACGTGGCGAACAGATAGAGCACTCTATTGGCGCTCCCATCACCCTCCGACCGAATTAAATGCCGGACTTTCCACCCCAATAAGTACGAAGAAGAGTCACTGGTTCACGCACTAACGATGACGGAGCATATCATAAGCGCTTTTCTCAGCCTGACATCCGAGGTCTTCTTGCACGTCTATGATATCTTGGAATAGGGAGACATTTGATATGCGAAACCGATACAAACTGACCGTCCCACATTCGTCTGTTCCGGGACGGTTGGGCATCCTAGTGTTGTCTACTTTACTCGACGGTAACCTCATCCACGTGTGTCATGAAGTGTACGTCCGACGCGGCTCATTCTTTGCTCAATTGACTCGGCTAAGGAAGAGCATTTTACCCTCCGCCCATTTCTGTGGTCGGCCCTCGAACATGCCATGGGGAATGTGGATCAGATGCTTAAGGAGGACGTACGATCAGCAGAGGAGTTGGACTTGGCTCGTGCCATGGGCAACGTGCTGCAAACCAGCGAAATTATTAATAGAGGAACTTCGACTCCGATGCAATGCATTCCTGTTATAAATAAAACTAGGCTAGAACCCGATACCTTCATTGGATTTGTAAACTGACGAAGGGATATAATTACTCAACAAAACCTTCCAACAGTTTCTGAAATCAATAAGGTTATCTTCTTTCACACCTACAATGTCATCAACGCTTCTGTCGTAGAAAGGTTCAATCGAACGTATGGCCGCATGAACAAATATTTCACAACCAAAGCATACAGTGAAATACATGGATGTGCTCGCCCAGCTCGTCTAGGGTTACAATTGGGCCTATCAACGAACACCAAGCGCAACGAAGCGCAGTCTGTGCTGTCATGTACTGCCCCAAACCCCAACAAACACTATACCTTTTAACGAAAAGTGTTACCTCACCAACTGAAGCGATGAGCAATTTGTGATCAAATACCGTCACCCGTGAGTATATTATCTGGAAGAACTTCAAGGGTAATCACTGTAAGGGGCGTTTTACAGGAAGGAATTGTATTCCGTGGTGAAATCCGGATAGGAATAATACACCGTGGAAGAGGTCCTAAGAACCGAACGACGTCGGGTCAATATGGTACACATCATGAAATGGCAGGCTGGTCGAGTTAGTTCAATTCGGGTATCACGGCAAAGCAGGTGAAATGGATATAAATTATAGGTCCAGCCAAGTTGAGCTCAGCCTAGCCCCAGACATGGACAGAGAGCCAATTCTGCTGAAACTACAAACCTGAACAGGATAAATGGGTGAGGTGATCACTATCTTAGACTTCAAGTGGGTGTTGTATTGGGGTTGTTTTACGACGCAGCGACTCTCGTCTATCTATCAGGTGACACTGAAGAACGACACGGTAGTAGGGGCAATCATACCGACGCTCACCCACCATATCATCAGGCTGGACACAGGGTCCGACTCAGGGCTCAGGGTACAGACGCTTCCACCTGTCAATCTCCGACAATGACCGACGAGTACAGATGCGTACCCATCCTCACCGGGGTAAAATATACTCACCTACAGCGGATCATCTTAAACGCCTCGTGGAGAGCGAGTGGAAACAACTGCAGCCATGGAACCCCGATGGCGACATTTCCTCACCTACCAAATCGCAGGTCCGATGTGGTCAAGCAAGATCCATTTCCTCACGAATCTCGTTCTACACGCCAACAGCATGATTACCCTACCCAACGCCCGGGTCGTATGGTGTTACGAAGAATAGCGGGCGTCGTATACGACGATGCCTAGCGTCACCTTTGTGGCTTCCCACCCTGGCCGACTTGTAACCGGACACATAGGTCTCCGTTGATGCTCTTATGGCGGAAACTGATTCTCTGTTGAACCAGCTCTTTACCAAGGCAATCATCATTGAGCGTCATCTACATTGTGCAGAATTTGATTTGTAAAAAAAGAGTATCGAGACACCAGTTTCAATGCCTACTACCTGGTGTTGTTAAAAACCCGAGAGACACCACTCAACTGTTGCATCTGGTAAGGCAAATGTATCCCGGGCGCAGGCAACTTACAATGGAAGACTTCTCCAGCGTGATGGGGTGTGATGTGATGGAAGGGGTAGTAAAATGATCGAAACTGAATGCTTGTTGATATTCCCTCTCTCTATCTATCTCTCTATCTATCTATCTGTCTCTCTCTCTTTCTCTCTTTCTTTAGTACGGAAGCAAGCACCGACGCTTCGAGTATTGAGGAGTCCGTAGCTAGTCTGTACCAGTGTATGTGGCGTTGACCCCGACCATGTACGGTCTTTGCGTGAGATGGGACACAACATTTTAAAAAGCAACGTTCCACTAACACCTGCACAGAAGGCCAAGTTAGGTGGGGTGGCATAAGACTGATCTACGAATTCAGAGGGGAAAAAATTACCGAAAGGCGGGTTTATGGGTGTTATCGTAGCCCTTTGGTTGCCTTCGTGCTACGCCACGTACTGGTTGGAATTTGGAATCGATAAAAGGTGGCCCTTTCAACGGGGTTTCTGGAGACAAGCCTTCCGAATTTAATCACTTGAACATCAACTTTTTGGTCCTGCACCTGCATGTGGACGAGCAGTAAGTTCAAGCACGTTCCCTCCAATCGAGCTTTAGGCAGAACAGTTGCATCCGGAGTTACCAGAACTGCTTTCGGCGACAGGGGCATTCGACCAGGACACAGGGACTCACATCAGTCGAACCGACTTTGAAAAGGGGTACAGATTGTTCTGCTTCGAATTCACGCCTCGTCAAGAAAGGCAACATGCGGGTGGAAATCCATTTTGGGACATCGCTTCCCAACACCATTACTGTGATTTGCTTTCAAAAACCGATCCATTCAAAGCCCGTTCCTTCCCATTCACCAAACGCTATATAGACGATCTTCTCGCTGTGGATAATCGCTATATAAATGACGCAGTGAAGGATATATATCCACCTTCACTGGATTTGAAGGAAACTACAGATAGCCCTACAGGCACATCATATTTAGATCTATATCTCTATAAAAATGAAGAGGGCATTCTCTCTCGTCGACTTTATGAGAAAAGAGATGATTACAATTTCGACATCGTAAACTACATGTATCCCTTTCTGGACAGTAATATTCCAGTGGGACCTGCATATGGCGTATACATATCTCGCCTAGTAGCCTTTGCTAGATCCTGTGTTAATTGTGACGATTTCAATCAACGTCACAAAACATTGTTGCAGAAATTTATAAAACAGGGCTATTCCTCCAAGCGCCTCCACTCAAAGTTTCTCAAATTTGGCGATACATATCGCATGCTGATAGCAAAATACGAACGTAGCGTGCAAGATCTATGGCGTTACGTTTCGTAACTTGTGTCTAATTCCGCTTAACCCGGGGCTAGGGGCCGTATGAACCCATGAACTCCAAGATCCTCATGGTGCTCATATGAACACTCACAATCAAAGCGTGATAACGACTTTAGAACGATTATTATGGATTAAGAATACTGATCAGCGATACGGATTTTATATTTTTGGAACATCATGATGTCTTGTCGGCATCATTGAAAACTGTTGACCGCTTTTCTCTTGCAGGAAACTAGCCTATGTTTATGTATACTATGATTGTCTTTTTTGAGTTTGGTGCTAATACTGTTATATGGATATGGAATAGGTCTTTGGATTATGGACGCGGATATTCTTTAATGGACTACGGCTGAATTATGAATGACGGACTAGACGCTTGTATTGCTACGCCGATTTCGACAACATCAGTGAAGCGGACAAGGGTCGAAACGTTTCCTGTGTCAAATTCCCCTGACATGTATACTGACAAGACCTCAACAGATCTCGAGAACGATTCGTGGACACGGATCCCTTTTCAAGATATGTTTCTTCGATACGTCTCCCCGTTAAACCGTATGTACCCTCTCGCGTACCCCCCTCAATACGGATCTGATGGCATGAGTCGAGCAACATTGGGTTGCCGTTTACTTAAAGGAGGATCATGGCTAATACGGACTGCCACCCGTCCATCCAGACGTGACTACCTTGATGGAGGTATGCACAGGGAACTGGTGTTCGAGCAACCAAATCTTGCAGCGGGTGCAGACGGTACTGTATGTTTTATCCACTTCATTCGTTGCCGTGGGTACACCATGCCCAGTGTCTTGCAGATGTTTGATGAGTGCCCCAAGTTCGAATTTAACGCAACATAACAAGGGTGGTGGGGAAAGATGCCGACGTACTGACAAATGACCCCATAGGCAAATATACTGACTGCATATCTCTAAAAACAGCAAAAGAACCAACACTGAGCCCTCTGATGATCTGTATCCCAGTCACGCATTTATTTTAGGTGTTTATGTGAACATTTTGAATGGCATGACTACGCGGACCCTAGCCCCGACTTAATCCTTATTAAATATATATACTTAAGAGTGATTATATAATAGCCCATCAAGTTATCTGATGGAAAATGATGAACTATGTGACCGTTAAATGGAAGAAATGGTCCAAACGAGAGAGTATTAATGGAATGCAAGTTCTTTTTTAGAAGACGCGTCTGTGAGGCCCGACGCCGACCAAGGGCTATATTCTTCACCCTGGTTTCACAGTCACAAAACTACAATAACAATTGCTTGTATGGAGGACAAGCGTCGGGCACGGTAGGCCGGAATGTGCTGGTTTACGACTTGGTCGAATACAATTTCAAAATTCTAGGTCCCTTCTGGGCTTATGCTCTTGTTCTCACGTGATTATTTTCACGTTGCTGTTCACTATTCACACTAAAAAACGCGATCTCATCCATCATCCCGATTCAGAAAACGGTCCTATAATGGGAACTCCAGTGTTAAGCTAGCTAAACACCAAATGGGTTTCAATAGAGGTAGGATGTAAAGTCTTTCCGAGTTATGGTATCGCTCCGTATTTCACACCCCCGTTCCACTTGACGGTACACGTTAAGTCAGTTGGAATCAAAGCAAACGGGTTAACAAAATATAACAAATGTATATTGGTAGTTAGTCCGTGTTTTCCGGCACCGTGTTAGAAACATAATGAGAATTTCCTGGCCCAAATTGATATAGTGACGGGAAAATCCTCAGAGAAGCTCTGACTTGTTCCGACATATTCAGACTAGTTCGGGTAATATGGAGATACCCGCTCACTGACATTTGACCGTTGCATATTAAATGGACAATTCTCGGAACAGGTGGTTAGGTAAATTTTCTCATATACGGGGGCAAACAGACGGAGACAAATCTCTGTCGAGCATTGATTTTAATGAATTAGCATTAATGTGATCGAATGGTGGGATACTACCCATAAGCCCAGATTCGGCATCATAATATCAACCGAAGATTGGCGAGTGACGGAAAATTGTTCAGTAGGGTGTATCAAGTCAAACGAATTTATAACTGACATTGTACTTTTTGATGAATTTTCATTGCCATACCTAAATAGCATTTCTAGTTGTTCCCTGAGACCAGAACAGTAGATTATGTGTTTTATGTACACTATGATTGTCTTATTGAATTTGGTGCTAATACATTGAATACGTATTTGGGTTATGGATGCGGATATTCTTTAATGCACGATGCCTGAATTATGAATGACGGACCAGACGTTTGTAACTTTGCATACCATTAAATCACGGAACCAGAAGTGACCTTTGACCCTGAGCAGTGGAGTTTTGGTTGTGCGCCTGCGCATATAAAAAGACATTTGGGAATGTCCTCTCAAGGATTTCCACAAGAATTATGTGAGAGGGAGTATTTCATTCCAAAATTGCTATAACGGTTTGACGCCACAAATAATCACGTCACACAAACATGGTAAAAGTAAGAGGTATACTTCACAATGTATACCTATCCTCTCGTGTTTCCGTGAATGAAAACGAAAACATATTTGCGAATTTAGAAGAACACTCAGAGAATAGAAGAACTGTTCTGCTTCAAGCTAAACTTGTTAATTCAATCTCCATACAAACCTTCGGGTTTAATACGTTATTGTTCGGATCTATATCAAATATATAGGGAAGCTGTCTCTTTTTTAATTAATTAAAAAAAAAAGATAAGGAAATACTTTCTACTTGTAAAGGGAAATTTGTATTCATTCAAAATTTCGACTGACACTTCATATTTGAAAGCTTTGGCTTCCAGTACTAACTCAAAAAATTTAATGGATAGCTTCTTTGTTCAAATCTGAATATTTTCATCAGGTAGCGTTATAGCCACCACCGAGAGATGAGCCTTACCCTAAAGTTGCCTGTCAAAAAGTGTCTTTTTTGCTCCAAATGGTAATTGGGAATGTCTACATGCAAAATGTTTTCGGTCCACAAAATATGAAATTGTTAATGAGATCTTAAGATCCAATATGAAAAATGACTACAAAATGACCTCGCGTGATACAATAGTCAGTATTAATCGTCATACGATTAAGCAATATGTATGTCATTAGCTTAAATTTGACACTCAACTTGACAGGTTTGTATAGTATCCTAATTATGGCCTTTATTATGCAATTAAAGGAGCCGTGCCCAAGTGCTGTTTTAATATATAATTAAGAGTATCATACCACATTGAACTGTGACCTTAATCAAAATCTGTCCTAGTCCAACACTGAATCCTTGGTTTTAGGAAACATTTTAGAGCATGCACTGGTAGGAAATCTTACCTTTATTGTTCGGTCAAGTATCCTATTTCGAAAACACTCTCTGACCTTAGTACATGTCTAACATGCATACATAGCTACACACTGAAAACGATCATCTGTCAATTCTATAATCGATTATTACCAATCTATAATAATAAAATATAAATGAGTTTAATTCTTCAAAATCACATCTCATATTTTACGTTACATATCAAACACATACCCAACTTCATGAACTATTCAAATGAACTGTACACTTTATCTGACTATTTGCGTCAATTAAATTTTTACATTAAATAATTAAATAATAAAATATCCAATATTGGAGATTAGTTCAATTATCATATCAAATATGTGAATTTACTTCAATCTATTTATTTCTTTTCAGTGACAAAAGCCGTTCGAACTCCAGGCTCGCGGCAAAGTCGTCTATGCTGGACGTCTCCGGGTATAAGTACATCCACCGTGGGTATAGTTGGCTTAGGTCGAATCGGTTACAGAACAGCCCAACTTATCAGGCCACACGGATCCATCATTCTTTACTTTGACCCGCAAAGAAGGTTAAGGAGGTGTGGCATTTACCCAAGAAATACCCATATTACTATTATGTTTCTGAAGCAAAAATAAGGCCTTCTGTAATTCTGCACACAAACTGTGTTTCATACAGCAAAATACACATGTTACGGTACCGATACGTCAAGTGAATAATCACGGCCAAAAGTGTAGTAAAACGGGATGTTGGCTGTCATTGGCTGTTCCACATACAGTTTAGTGTGGAACTTTTAATATAAAACTAACCCATATATGCCTCACATGACATTATATCGATGTCATATTTGAGATACACCCGTATTAAAATTGCTTACTGTAAGTTGAAGAGCAACCGAGAGACCAAATTCGACATAAGTCGATGCTACTTTACGTCAACAATGACTGAGTATTCACGATGTCATAAATATCTATTATTCTGTAAGAAACACATGTTTTTGCAGAAATAATGAATTTAATTTTTAAATGAAAAGGGGGTATTTCTCGGGTAAACACCAAATTTTCTTGTGTATGTGTTTGTTTGTGTGTGTGTCCTGTGCCTAGTGGACTATGCATGCTTTTCTGTGTAAGTTTCAATCTCCATTCCCCGCTAAGTTCCGCCCTAACAGATTTCATCATTTATCAACTTACTCCACAAACATGAATGAAAATTGGTCCCATGTATTACCATTGAAAGACACTGAATTTCAGCAATCTTTTTTAGTCAACTGCTTAACCGATATATACGCTTTTTGTTGTTGGGGATCTGGGTCACGTCAGTCAAAAAACAGACTCGCGGCACTTCAAATGTGCAATTTACACGCCAACGTCAGTACGCGTACGCATATTCCTGCTTCATTAACATAAGAATCGTGATTTGAAACATGGTGGAATTCCTGATAGTAGTAGCACATAATATTCTATCAAACATCAGTTGGGTTCACGAGGTGTTCTTTTGTGAATATCGAAAAATGCATCTTATTACCAAGCACATTATGCACACCCCCGGATTTACTATACTGAAATGAACGACTTCGTACTGCAATGCCTCAATCTCATAGCAACACTTTTTTTGCTGCACCCCCAGATCTTCAGAGGAGGAAGCCTCTATCGGGGCGAGATATTGCGATAACTTACACGATATGTTGGCTGAGAGCGATAACATCATTGTCACATGCCCGCTGAACCCGGCCACCGAGGGACTGTTCGGCGAACGTGAATTCGCATCCATGAAACCTTCAGCAACGTTCATTAACACAGCACGAGGTATCGTAAATAAATATGTACATATATGTTGAAGAGAATGAGTCAAGAATCTGATAAGATCAGCCTATCCCCATTGATGGCTGTTAGAAGCTGTAGCGACAAGAATTGTCAGCTATATGCAAAATTGCAACGGAGATAAGACATTTTCCTAAATAAAATCATTTGTCCTTTTGCAACTGTTTCACGTAGTTCAGATTTAAAACAAACACTGACCACAACATGATCAAGTGGAGCAGAATTTTTCTCAAATATTGGTACTACAATATCTTTATTTCTATTCTAGGGAAAATGGTGGATACAAAAGCGCTGACCAAAGCGTTGCAAGATGGGAGACTGCGAGGTGCCGGTCTTGACGTCATGGATCCGCACTGGCTACCTTTGGACCATCCGCTCTTGAATATGGACAATGTAATTGTCACTCCGCATTGCGCGGCTAGCTCGTTACCCGGAATGGACGCAGCATTCAAGACCTCTGTGGACTGTCTTATTGCCGGGCTTGCTGGCAGAGAAATGGCGACAGAAATGAAGTTATGAACGTGCGCCTAGTCACTGATTCTATGGCCAAAATGACTCACTGGCCGAAAGTGGCATTCAAGGTATTGTTTCTTAGTCTCATGACGTGAATGCCGATCTTCTAGATGTTAGGGGGGCGTTTCTGAGTGTTTGTCTAAGGAACATAGTACTTCCAACGCGACGTTAATGTTGCTATTAAAACACAACATTAGGTACATGATTCTGTTTAAGCTCGATTTTGCTACTTACACTCAAAATAATAATCCGTTAAAATTTAACGTATTACTATCCGTTAGGTAGTTTTAACGGATTAATCCGTTATATAAACGGAAATAGTACGTTATAGTAAGGGAATCTTCCGTTGTTGTATTGCACTGACGGACTCATCCGTTACATCAACGGAATATCCCAGTCAGCAAGTAATCATTGGTCCCACCTGGGCAAACGTGGGCATATCGCGGGCTGTGGGGGGCATGGGCAACCCTACACTGGCCCCAAGTGGGTTAAGTACTGGGAAGCCCACATTCTGAATTGGGCTGTGAAGGCATCTCCACATTAACCTAACCACACCGGGTCATGGGCATCACCGCACCAAGAGTTATCTAACTTGAATGAACCTACCCATTTGTTTTACTTTTATGAGCAGGAAATTGTAATTTTAAAATTTATCTGCATGTATAATTACGTTTGTGATTAATGAGCAATATCGGAATTATATGCCAAACATGTCCGACTCTGTCCGATCGATAGAATTTTAATTTTTTTAAATTTCTTCCTCGACAAAGAGAAAGGACTGAATTAAAAACCACATGAGAGTTAATCAGCGCAGTCAATATCAATGCGGTTTGAGTTAAAATTATTAAACATTGGATATTACGAACGATTCCGATGATCTATATACTGAGAGGATTTTTCTCTTAACTCGGACGTTAGAGTTACGTGTAAATGTCCACTCAATATAAACCCAGTTTGCATGGGATAAAATTTAATAAATTTCCGGTTACCAGCAAGGGCCCAACGTTGAATCCGTTAAAAAAAAAAAATCCGTTACAAAAACGGAATATTCCCTCGATTCCCTGGGGACGGACTTTTCCGTTAAATTTAACGGGTAATAAAATCCGTTGAATCCGTTAAAAAATAGGAATCCGTTACAATAACGGAATATTCCCTTGATTCCCTGGGGACGGATTTTTTCCGTTCGAGTAAACGGAATTTTATTTTGAGTGTACTCTATTTTACTCATTAACCCTACCTGGCCTGGGGGGGGGCATTATGGCATAATCCCCCGAGCAGAGGATCATGGGTAAATCCAAGATGGCGGCCACGTGGGTCCCAGAAAAGTGATGTTTTTGTCATATTTCTTCACAATTTCTGCTTTTCCGCAATGAAAAGTGGGCAAAAACTATTTTATTTCACATTACATTAATATTTACTAATTTATCATGCAGTTTTTGCGGAGAAATTGCAAAAATAAAAATTTCGAAAAATCTGACCGAAAAATCGACCCAAAAATACCGTTTTTGAAAATGACGTGACTGTGACGTCATCAAAGCGGCCATCTTGGATTCTTTTACATTTTCTGGTAGAGCTTCACCCAAGGGTATAGTGTGATAAGTTTCAGCCCCCTAGCTCAAGGGGTAAGAAAAATAATTAGTGAGGCCATTTCGCTCCTCCCCCCCCACGCCTGGACAGGTCCCAAAAAGCCCAGGCCAGAAAGGGTTAAACCAGGTTTTATTTTTTGATGAAAATGAATACGGGTGGAGCTTTAGATGTAACGCAAACATGATTTGCGCCCGAAGGCGCATCCTGCACTACCCAACTATTAAATCTAAAGCCACTTTTTGATCAATCGCATTTTAGTCTCACATCGCATGTTTTTCGCAGAAATGTTTTCTTATATCAGATATCGATAAATGGCTAATTTTGGGCTGGTTTGTGATTTCTAAGTACTTTTGTGATGAACGCTCTCTCCAGGTTCACTCGGCGTGAGTGAACAGGAATTTAACACTCTTAATCAAGATCACTAGAAAGAACTTCACAAGTACACAAGTACAGGTACCGTCAGGGCTTGTGGGGACCGATATTGGTCAACAAAACCACAGCTTTACTCTCCCATCACGAGTTAATGATAACACCTCACCTTTAAACGAGAAACTTTTTATGAACCGCTGATGTACGATTTACACTGCTAAGTGTTTTCTCGGGAACGTTGCGGACATCTGCGAGGTTTGCCACCGGGTCTACAATATATTTTTTTATTGTTATTATTTCTATTTACTTGCTTCGCCATCACGGATTTTCCAAAAACCGCGCAAAATGTGACCTTTGTTGCCACAGTAGTGGCAGGCAGTTCCAACCACTAAAATGTTTTACTTGTCCTCGGATATTTCTTAATTGAGCCGGAACCTACCACCTGGCCTCCCCCTTTCAGTTAAAGCTGTTTTATCCGAATGTCCGCCTAATTTTCCACCATCCCACTTCTTGTCCCATGTGGATCAGTTCATATTCATTTCTGAGAATTAGTACCCCCGCCAATTATCCAACACGATACTCTTCGATGTGAGCTTTGATATCTAAAAACTATCATTATCAAATTCCAATTTGATCCAAACATTTTGGATCCTTCTGACCCAACTGTTTTGGGTACGTCACTTCTATACCCAATTTGTGACGTTGATTGAAATCGTCACATTTAACACAGGAACTTGCAAATGCTACTAGGCGAGATATGTATATGCCATGCAGGTTCCGCTGGAATATTTACGATGTCGAAATAGTAATCATCTCTTTTGCCGTTAGTAGAGTCGAATAGAGAGAAGGCCTGCTTTATTTTTATCTAGATTTATACTCTTTATAGATCTCTACAAGCTCTATCCCAACATGTAATACAGTACTAGTTTGATTCCCCTAACTGATCAGATGACGCCATAGAGATATTTTCTCTACCAAAAGGGTTTATACCATTGATTTGACGAAAATGTTTACTTGACTTTTTGTCTTAAAAGTCGACAAATTTGACAAAGAATGATCAACTAATGTAAACTAGATGAACCAGGCTCTTTTAGGCTGAAAAACACAACACTTTGTGTAATCCCCCTTTTAGATGGATAGATAGATAGGTAGGTATATTTTTATTATCTGATAAATATACAAAGAACATAAACCTGAAGCTAGTCAATAGGACATATAGAAAAATTATTACACTGAAAAACATGATAAATAACATGTACAGTCGGAGAAAATATTCGTGTCTGGGTAAAAATATACAGAAAGTAATTCAACGTAAGGCATATAAGGAGCATTAACAATTTCTTTCACTCCAACTCCCAAAATACTATGGTTTGAACAACATAGTAAAAGTCGACCAAAATATATTTGGTGGAAAAAGTTAAGGTCTAGTCTTATCTCCCTCTTGACACGCCGGTTCAATGACCCATCCACACTAAATGTCCCCCATAGCTGTGCATTTAGAAGACGTTAGATGTCATATATTATCGTAGTGCGGTTATTTCTAGTCTATTTTCATGAAATTAGGCACTAGAAGTGATGGATAAATTCTAAATGACCGACATCTGCAGTCTTTTTAAATGTGAGATGATTTTAGTTTTTCGTCCATTTTATTATTTGTACTTTCTTTAGGGACCTCAGGTGCCCGTGATATATTTTACCCCAAGTAATGGCTCTCCGTCAGATGCATCATCACTTAATAAAAGAGAACCCGAGAACATGTTTAACAACATACAGATACCAGGCAGTATATCTCTGACAAAATCTGTTCAAATGACTAACTATTTATCGCCTCTAGTTATGGGCTTATAGGGAATATTGACTCCAAATCTCTCCCCTAGCCTTAGCAATCATACATATATACACCTAGCCTCAGCCATCATACATATACCCAACTGAACAGTTGATTCAATGTACAGTCTATTAGTTGAGAGTGATTTCAAAAGGCAGCGGACCCGCCCAAGATGGGAACAATCCGCAGACGATTATACAGATGGGGGCTTCTTTATTTATGGACTATTTCTGGAACCGTCTGTTGGTCTGCGGCCTCAAGACTTCCATGTTCCATTCAGATTTGTTCGGTATTTAAAGGATATGTTACGTTTACATACGAAAAACTCCTTTGTGAGTGACGGTAATAAAGCCAATTTTTTTTTCACTCCAAAACCTGCCAAATGACATTTTTCTTGAAGATTACACACTGAAATATCCCCTTCGAATAAACTGAGATATTCAGTTGAATAAAAATGGAGATATGATTGATCAAAATGTGCTCCCCGGCTTATTTTAGTATTTTTGGGGCATTTTCATGGAGGATTTTCTCCTGTAGCAAAAATATGACACTTCAAACCAAAACCATTCGTGGTTCTTTCCAATAAACAAACTTCCTAATATATTGTGTGACAAAATTATTTTGGTTTGAGGTGTCATATTTTTGCTATAAGAGAAAATCCTCACTGTAAATGCTTCAAAAATACAAAATCAGGCCGAGGAGCACATTTTGATCAATCAGATCTCCATTTTTATACAACGGAGCATCTCAGTTTTTTCGAGGCCGATATTTCAGTATGTAAACTTCTAGAAAAATCTGATTTGGTAAGTTTTCGATTGAAACAAAATTCACCTCGATTACCACCTCACACAAGAGAGTTATTCCCGTATTGTCCGCACATATCCTTTACCGAACCCGTATTCCACTCTAGAAGTGGGAACATATTTCTCGCCCATACACACACTCATTTTGTGACCAAAATACGGACGCTCAGGCTAACTTCGGTGTTCCAATTGAGGACATTTCAAAGGCACTTCTTTCTGCAAAGTTGGTACACAATTTTTTTTTTACCTTGTTTACTAGAGAGTTGTATAAAATTGACAAAGAAATGGATTTCCAATCAGGTTGGAGGTTTGTCTTTGATATGAAGGCGAGTATGTTCATATAAATGTCCCTACTTTGGAAAACGCATCCTCACCCACACAGTTACACGGCATACATATACCACAACGCCATGACCATTTTCTTTCTTTCTTTCATTGGCACGAGAACAGGTAAATTATATACCATCTATGATGAGTCTTTGCTTGGTGGACAGCCTAAAGTCGCTTTAGGAGTAATGTACTCTGATGATGACTGGTTCACATAAATTGGGGAAAGACTTCATGTTGAAGCTACCATCGACTACCAAACTTGTAACGCAAATTTCAGAATAGGAAAAGCCTGCCACAAAAACACTGTTCTGGTGCTATCACACTAAACTGACCCAAGGGAGGGCTACATTGAAGAAAATTTATTTGAAGGAAAATGACGAGGCGCAGACAGCAATAGATTATCTCGTTTTGAAGATACAGGATTATACAGAAAAGCAAGAAGCTCAACCACAAATTAACAAATTAAGTTTTTGGTGATAAAATCATCATAACTGAATTCGTCTTCCGTGAAACCAGGGGTATCTCTATCCTAGATCGCCTGTTACACATCGTGTTCATGGGAAATGCGACTCCAGCCAATCTGCTAAGCAAAATCCTGTGTCTATTGACCAATCAGCTCGCTTGTTTACCGCTACCATGGCGACCGTGACAACCGATGCGAAAACATAACAGTTGCCTGGTTTGTGGAATATTAGTAAATAAATACATACATTTACAATAAATTATGAAAATTGATCAATATTAAGGGAAAATATTTCTAAAATCGATTTGAAGAGAAATTGATTTTATTTAATAATTTTCATAATTTATTATAAATATACGCATTCATCTACTATCAAATATGCCACAGGCAAGGTAACTGTGAAAACATTGAAAGTAGGCGAAACGCGATCTGTTATCCTCAAAATGGTCGAGGTTTTGCCTGTGGCTCAAATTAAACCTTGAAGTTGTGAAGATGAACTATGAACTGAATTGAGTGGTAGGGCAAACGTGGATTTTCTCGGTTGCAACAGCCACAGAAAGAGGACTGTAAGATTCAGAAGCTCAGAACAGTCGAAACAGCTGCCAATTTTATCTAAATGGGATCGATTTTAGCGGAAATATAAAGTGTGATATCTAGCCAACTTCAAAATGTCGTTCTAAGTAATTCGATCCTCAATCACGACGGTGACTGGATAGGTATCAGACTTTTTGTTCAATGGCTTGATCTCATCTTTGATAAGCTTGTCAGCTGTTTCCACTATTCTGATTGATGATTTTATCTCCAAATGGTCCATCAGTTTGTTTATCAAGTCGGTGAAGCTTTGCTTCTTGACTTTCTAGATACTTCTGCAGCTTCAACACGAGATATCCTATTTGTTGTCAACGCCTTGTCATTCTCTTGCAAGAACGTTACGAAAGCTTCGATTTTCCAGGTGGACCTTTCCTGTGCCTTTTCGCTTTGGTTTAATCTGATTAAAACCAGATTTACAAGGGAATAAAGTTACGCCAGTGCGGATGGTTTTAACCAGATTGAGTTATGATGGTAGCAGTGTTTCTGTTACCTGAACTGTCTTGTCCGGAAACTTACACTGCATATATGGTGATCAGCAACACATGCAGCATGAACATACAAGCGTCTACTCCGTTATTCCATATACAGTCATCGTTCATTAAAGAATTTCCGCGTCCATAATTCAAAGATATAATTCGTATAACCGTATCCGCAACAAAGCAGATGGTACGATAAGGCGGTACTTTGGCCTATATGTGGTGTGGTTGAAATCGAAAAAATAAAATGTTCTAAAAATAATTGCGTTTTAATGTAACGGCAAGAGAAGCTATATGTACACAAAACGTGAACGTTTGATTGTGTCTGTGGATAGGAACACCATAAGGATCTTGAAGTACATAGGTTCATACGGCCCTACCTGGTTAAGCGTGATAACATACAATTTACGAAACGAAACCCCCAACAATCTTGAGAGCTACACTCATTGTTTTCTATCAGAGTGCGATATGACAAAGCAGTAGCTTCTCCGAAGTCCTCGGTTCTAACTGAATTGATCTCAGATCATTTACATCTCTCGCCATACTTTGCATTCTGGCCGCAAAAGAAAGAATGCACTTTGTATTAAAGTTGACTCTTCAGAGAGTAGTGCAGAACAATCAAATAAAGTGTCAACGACAGCTTTGGTTTACTCACAGGCAATTACATTTGGATCACATTGACTTGGGTAGCAGGGGGTGTCTTCGTCGATGTTGTTGTTGTGATTATATATATATATATTTTTTGCAAGAATATAATTATTTGCCACCTTTTCATACACCACAATGACCGTAGATGTCATAAAAATGCTTTCTATACGCCCTACATCGATCTACATACCCCTCCTCTACTAGATCTCCGTCTTTAATGACAAGTGCGGTAACTATAATGTTAAAGCCGTATACCGACTTTCGCCACGAATCCCGGTACACGGGGTAATTCGGGTGTCTGCAGACAACCAACAGTTCAATAAATAATTTATTCGGCAGTGTGCTGCGCTTGTCCATTACTACGGTTCTTACTCAAGCGTGGTCTTTCAACAGTAGCCGTTGCCTTTTGTCTGATCCAAGTAATGTTCATTTCGACTGCACTCGTCCGCGAAGTTGGTCAGACAATCAATCGCTTGAATCAGCCAGGACGGCAGACCAGAGCATGTGGGGCGACGTTAAATTTACCTCAGCTGCCTTTTGAAAGACTGAGTGTTTAACGGCATGATTGCTGTGTGTCGAGCATTTACTCGAAGTTTAGTGCTGTTAATTGTTGCGTTTTAAAGAATTGTATTGCAGAGTGGAAGGAGAACGGAGCAATGCTGGACAAAGTCTTTGCTGCCTTGAAATGAACATTCGACGATGTGTCTAATGTCAACGACTATCGTTTGAACTCCACGCTCCAATAAGAACAGTAATATTGTAAGCCACCTCGGTACTAAGTAGTACGATGTATACATATAGGAACCATAAACAGGAAGTCAACACGTGATTTGTTTCAGACAGGATGATGATGATTTTTATTTGGTATCCAAACTCACAGTTCTGACAGACACTCGTCTACAGTAGCCGAACCCTCATTTTGCTATCCACTATGCAAGACTCAAAGTTGAATGTATGTCAGCCCTCAATCACTCACTACTAATAAGCTACATGACATATCGGATGACTTATTAGATTACACCAGGTTAACTGTGCCTCGGTCCTCGTTTTCTCACTACTAATATCCATATAAGCAACAAGATTTTTCTATTGGATGATGCCAGGTTGACTGTGCATCAGTCCCAAAGAACTGACTACTAATATTCATCTATAGGAGTCTAGATTGCAGTAGATGACATGCTGTCTAACTATATAGTTGTCATATATGTAGTTCTTCATTATCAATAAAGCTGGTAATAATCTGAAGAATCATGGTTTTGTCGTTCTTCTGTTATTTATGTACCTAAAATAGTTTGGTTTATGGTTTGGGATGATTTTGATCAAGCTATGTCAAGATTTTGACCATTGCTCAGTTGAAGCCAGAATGACAAACCTGCGATCTGAGCTTGTATTTATAACCTTGCATTATGGGTCACATGACCCGTTTCAGCCAATCCGCGATCACCATTACAGAAGCGGTGACGGGAGAGTGAACTATTTCTCACATAAGATTGTAATTTCTGGAGTTATGAAGGTATACCATTTTGTGCTCCTCACGTAAATATTGTGCTTTTAATTATATTAACCATAGAAACTGTTAATTTGATCTAATGTCGTGAAAATGACAGAAAGCACAAAATCATTATCAGCCAAATGCTGAATTCTGTATAGGATGTAGTAAAATATCAACTTTGTCGGTACCCCTTGCCTGTTTAGAATTCATGTATAAATAATCCAAGATGAATTAACTCAAACTGCATGCATACTCCAAGTCTAGAATAGTTTAACTTTCAAGATATGTAAACAATTAGCTCGTAACTCACTTTGTTGTCAATAAATCACTTGAATTTTCCGCTTTCCGTCACCCTGCACACATGAAGGTAGTACTGCGACGCGAAATAGTTTCAACAATAAATTCAGTAAAATACGTCTACAACATCATCATAAGAGACCTAATTGTACACTAAACTCTTAATCTACATTTCTAAATAACATTTGATGGCATGACAGACTAGAAAAGCACATATTTCTGACATAAAAATGTATCACGTGACCACTCAAGTTCATAATGGCTCTGTCGTCAAATACAGCAAAATGTACAGTATGACATCAATGAAAAATGTTGAATTTAAGCGACAGCAGAGTATCAACAGTTTGGTCAAGTTTCTAAACATTATCTTGAGGCTTAAAAAATAAGGTATGACCTATTTAATTCCTAACAGTATGCTTTTTGTCTTGAAAATCTCACGTAAACTGGGGCTACAAACCACAGTCAATAATCTAAACATAGCATGCAAGGAATGTCAACAACAACAACAACAACGTTGAACAGCTGATTTGATCAGACAATTCAATTCTAAAAGTTATACAAGTAATACACTCGGGATATTGTCAGAACTGTGCTACCGTTATGTACAACAATAATAAATTAGACAAATAAAACAATCTAATATACACTGGATATAACATCCTCCACTTCTCAGTTTCAAATTCTCCTGAATTTATGCATTTAATACAAAACTGTCATGTGACATTAATTTATCAATTAACAATTACTTTCCATTTCCAACAGATTCCAATCGAAGTGGGACACCTCTCTTCTCAAGCAAAGAACAAATAAAGTCTGTAGAAGTGTCTCTCTTCAAAGATTGTGCCTCCAGCATCTCCACAACTTGAGGTTTTAGAGAAGGGCGGATTCCTTTGTTGAGGGTCACCTGTACGGCCAGCTGTTAGATGTAGAACCGCGTCTTCCTCAAAATCATCTCTGGTTCATCTGTGTCCACTCCAGGGTGTTGCAGTTCACAGGTGTTCCAGGCAGGGCAAGCATATTGTACTTGTGATGCAGGTCCACTGACTGAATATTTTCAGACCGCCATCGATAGAACACTCCAGCTGCATGGCAAGGAATTCCCGTTGCATTGTTTTGGTTTTTCCATCCATCTTCTTCCATCCTTTAGGTGGCCACTGGACGAGTTTATCTCCCACTGGAATTGATACAGCTTCACAGGCATCCCAGCCTCGCCTAGCCGAGGGCATCAGTGGCATGCATCCATGACGCAGAAGGCAACGAGCCCTCCTAGACAAGCCAGTTTGATCATCAGAAACTTTATGCACAGCTGAAGGCAGCTTAACAGAAATCTTTGGTGGTGAAGAATTTATTGGCTTCACATTTGATGTGGATGGTTGGAGCATCTGATTTGGTTCTTGAATCATCACCTTCCTAACATCGTTAGCTGGCACTGATGATGATCTAGACAAAGACTTCAAGGATGGCGACTGTGCAGACTTCATGGACGATGACTTGGTCGTGGGCTTCTTTAGGACAGATGGCATGAGCGAAGACTTCAAGGACGATGACTTGGGCGTGGACTTTACGGATGAGGGCTTAATGACTTTCCTGACTTCACAGATGATACATTTGTAGATCTCTTCAAGGAGGGTTTGAATGACTTTGACTTGATGGGTTTGGTTGGTCTTAGAGGTACAGATTCTTTATCCTTGGATGGCACAGGTGACTGAAATGTCAATGATCCGGTAGGTAGAGACTTTGCTGATGACAGCTGGTGTGTGATACACGTCGCCATTTCTTCTTCCGATGATTCGGATATTGTTGAAATTCCAGGAACCTTGGTTGATGGGTTGCCATTTGGGGTCCTGTTTGGTGATATGCAGACTGTTGGACATGCTGTGATTTCGTCGGGATTCATTGATAAACTCTTGATGGTGAGTCTTTTGTCGTCTAGACATGGAGTCTTGGGGTTGTATTCCATTCATGTAAAAACTTGCATCACAAAGCCAACAAGGGTGATCAGTTGTTTTCGGCGCCATTCTGGAATATATGCAAACAACAAAGTAAGTGACCTCTAAAGACATTGTTTGATCTTTTATCACAAGGTTAAACAGCATTTCATCGTCTGCATTCATCATAGGCTCGGATTTGTCATCTACTCCATATTACCCCTCCCCTAAATTGGCACATCATTCTACATGGCGTCATCATCTCGGTGGGAACAACCATAGCACTTCAACATACACAGGTGAGTACAGTAGAAGCAACTCCTTGCTTCTAAATGCTAAACAACCAAGAAGCTTATTATGGGAGTTCCCTCTCTATGGTGCGTCCACCTTCTCAGTGAAACCGCTCTAGGTTTCGTCTCATGTATCGACCTGTATAAGCACCTATGTCTATATCCCTTTTGGTCCTCTGCCCACGAAATGCCGCCAGGAGGAATATGTTGTTCTCATGCCAAAGGGTTCTATCTCAAGAATATAATGCAATGACAAACTGCTACAGGATATCTCCAGCATGGAAGAAATTCAACTGTGAACCTTAATGAGTATCATCTCGTTTAGATTTTAACATCTTTTTGTGCCAAGATGGAGGGCTTCGACCTTGGTACTGCATAAGGCGGTCAATGTGACAGTTCGGCCACGCTTCACAAGATAATTCATGTCATCAATTTTCTTCAAGACAACGCCTGGACCTTTCCACTTGCTTGTGAGTTCGTCACAAACCCCCTTTTTCTTTGCAAGAACATGTAACCAAACCGGCTGGCCAGTTTCAAGAAGCATTTTCTTTGCCTTCAGATCATAGTATCGCTTTTGATAGTCAGCCTTTATCTTGAGGGCCTTTCGAGCAGTCTCGTGAACTTCCTTCAATGTATCCTGGAGTTCTAAGATATATTCGTCTGTATCCACATTCTCCTCTCCATCTACCTGAGGACGACCAATCACAGCTTGCATGGGCAGGGTAACTTCTCTACCAAATACCATCATGTTGGGAGATTTGCCTGTAACAGAATGCTTGGAGGCTCTGTAAGCCATGTTGCTTCTCACAGTACATGGTTAGCATTGTAGCCACGGTCCTATTGAATCGTTCAGCGCTGCCATTTGATTGTGGTCTATATGCTGAGTTCGTGTCTTGTCTATCCACAAGAGGTCACACAAGTTCTTAAACAGTTGAGACCCAAAGTTACTTCCCTGATCAGAATGGATTTGTAGGGGGACCCCGAAACGACAGATGAACTCTTTGACCAACGCATCAGCGACAGTGGTGGTTTCTTGATTAGACAAGGGCACAGCCTCCACCCATTTGGTGAAACACTCCGTTATAACCAATATGTACTTGTTCCTAAAATGTCAATTGCTACCCGTTCCCATGGTTCATCAGTGAGATATTGACCAAGTGGAGCTCGATATTGTTGTTTAGATGTTTTACGCGCTGTGCACTGGTCACATGTGCCATATTATCTTTCCACTTCTGCCTTAATCCCTGGCCAGTAAAATGCCTGTTGGATCCTCTCCAACATCTTATCCGCCCCAAGATGTCCGGCGCTATGAATATTATGATGATATTTGAGAAAAATGCCCTTCAGGGATGTTGGAATTATAAGTTGGTATGTAACCTTTTCATTTCCATCAAACCATTTTCGGTATAACATACCACCAGATGATTCAAGACGATCCCAATTCCTCCATAAAGTTTTCAGAGCAGAGGACTTGTGAGATATGGTTGACCATTCAGGCCGTGTTCCTTCTTCCAGGGCTAACAGTATTGGTCCTATATTTATATCATCCAGTTGTTGAAGCTGAACTTCTGATGGACTCCACTCTTGGAGAGACATGTGATTCATCTTCAAATCATCTGTTTGTACTGTCTTTTCGGCCCTTGTTGTTACACGTATTGCTTCCTCAAAAGATGTTTTGTTCTCACAAGAATCGGAGTATAGGACCCCTGTATCATTTGGACTGTCATATTCATCATTGGCTCTTTGCTGTGTGATGCAAGCCTTGCATGGACTTCGAGACAAGGAATCTGCATTACCATGACTACGTCATGCCCTGTGAATCACATGTAGGTCATAAGTGCATAGCTCTTGCAGCCATCGTGCAACTTGTCCTGTTGGATTTTTTAGATTCCTCATCCAGCTCACAGCTGCGTTGTCAGTTCGAAGGATCACATGCTGTCCGTAAAGGTAAGTATGGAAATGACGAAGTGCTGTGATAACTGCTAATAGTTCTTTCCTGGTTACACAGTATACCTTCTCTGATTTACTCAAGGCCTTGCTCATGTAAGCAATAACCCTTTCAGTGCCATCCTGTAATGTGATAGAACAGCGCCAGGAGCTTGGTCACTTGCATCAGTGTCAAGGATGAACTGTGATCCAGGAACAGGATATGATAATATAGGTGCTGTTGTGAGAGCCTCTTTCAGAGTTTGGAAGGAATTTCGACACTCATTCGTCCATTGGAACTTGAAACCTTTCTCAGTGAGTCTATGGAGAGGTCGTGCTACAGCTGCAAACCCTGACCCGAATTTCCGGTAATACGAGCACAGGCCCAGGAAATTGCTTTCTTTTGCTGTTTGTGGCAGAGCCCAATCTCGTATTGCTGATATTTTCTCATGATCTGTATGTATGCCTTCAGATGGAAGAAAGTACACTTCGACGGCTTCAATTTCAAATGTGCGTCGTTTAACCTCTGGAAAACTGTTTCCAATCGTCTCAGACACTGATTGATGTCCTCACCCCCAACGATGATGTCATCCATATAAATCAGACAATCGTTCCATTGTAGACCATGCAAGACATCCTCCATTAATCTTTCAAATGTTGATGGTGAATTTGCTAATCCAAAAGGCATGACAGTAAACTGGTACAAGCCCTGAAAGGTAGTGAAGGTAGTCTTGCCTCTGTCTTTCTCAGAGGCTGGGATTTGCCAAAATCCAGAGTTAAGATCCATACAACTAAACCAACGTGATCCAGCTAGAGCATCCAAACATTCGTCTATTCGAGGTAATGGATATGCATCTTTGACTGTTACGTCATTTATCTTTCTGTAATCTACACAGAAACGTGTTGTCACATCCTTATTTGGACAAAGAACAATCGGCGATGCCCATGGGCTATTAGAAGGCTCAATGACTCCATTGTCCAAAATTTTCTGAAGTTCAACTTTTACTGTTTCTTGTTTTCCAAATGGCAATCTGTTTAATTGGAGCTGCTGATTCCGTGTTTATTGTGTGCTTAACTCGATCAGTTCTACCTAGATCCACAGATGATTTGGCAAACACATCCTGGAACTTCAATAGCAGAGAAGCAAATTGTTCTCTTTCCTCTTTTCCAGATGAAGTGAACTTCCTTCTCATAAATCTTTTAGGTGGTCTGGGAGACACTGTGATGCTAATTTATCCATAGGATTATCTCCATCTGTATTAGTAGCCATAACTGGGCGATTATCCTCGTAGCAAGATCGACATCACTGTCTCCGTAATTTATTACTAGAATGGCCTGCTTTGTGGACTGAGTATCAACAATACCCTGCACTACCCGGACATTCTTCTTTGCAAGTAATTCCTCTGAGGCTTCTTTGATCCCTGTTGTATAGAGGTGTTCTCTGTGTGGTATATCAACCGGAATACAGCAGACAGACCTTGTAGGAATAGTAGTTTGATCATGCACTTGTACATTACATTTCATCTCTGCTTCTCCCCCCACCCAACATTGGATATCTGCCCCTCGAGTCCTAAGTTTCATCCACTTATAGTCAATCTGTTGTATGTGTATCAATAGGAAATCCTGACCGAGTATTGGTTATTCACAGACCATGGCAGCCTGCTCAAAAGTAACACCATTAAAGTGTAGGTCAAATATTGCCCATCCATGATGTTTTATTTTCTCTCCATTTGCACCAAGAATATTGGTGGACCCGGCCTGTAGATCTGGTCGAAGCTCTTCAGAGATCCTGTCATAAGCCTGTTTAGACAACAGAGTCGTGGTAGAGCCACTGTCTATCAGAAAATCAACAGCGTCGTTCAACCCATCTATGTACCCAGATGTGAAAAAAAAACATTATCCCATTTGTTTGCTCCCTTCTCAAAATGCACAATGCGGATGGTCCCTCTTTGCTCCACATCCAGTTTTTGTGAATTTTGTTGATCAACATCCTTACTGTTTCCCTCCGATAAAATAGTCCCTCCTACATCGACCAGATCTACACCGGGCCTCCCCATTCCCGTCAACCCTCGGCCTCCTGAGCTGACGAATTTTCGTTTCCCAGAGTTGTATCTGTGGATTGCTTTAGCATCATACATTCCTAAAAAATGGGACAGTTTCGGAAGTAGTGTTCCGAAAATTCATAGACGAAGCAGGTTCCACTACCCTTAGCCCTATTGTTTGATGGTTGATTTCGCCCAACTTTTCCCAGTTCCTCAACCCTTTGTACCAGCTCAAAATAAGGGATTTTGCCCTTCGTTGGTGGTCTATTATTGCTCCCTGCTTTATCAGCTGTGCCCCATGATTCTGTTGCTCTGATTATTGTCTTCATTTTATCCCTGGCGTCACCCAGTAAGGCTTCAAAACGTTTAATTACATCCACTGCTTCAGATATAGTGGTACAACCCCTGTCGAAGCATCAACACTTCATCTCGACAGTGATACTCTTGTAGGGTTGATTCAAAGCGAGAGCTTCTTGTGCTTCAGAATTGAGGGTAGGGTGTGCCTTTTGTGCTATTTGTCTAAGGTCATCACCAAATTCATCTATGGTTTCATCTGCTTGGCGTTGTCTTCCCTCCAGCCTAGATAACCATTTATTTTGATGTCTAGAACTGCCAAATCTTTCTTCCAATTTTCTAGATAAAATGCAGAATGTACGTCTTTCGACTTCAGACAGCGCTATATAGAAAGTTCTTGCGGGTCCTAGTAGACTAGCTGCAAGTGTCAACCCCTTCTCCCTTTCGGACCACGCTCCTAATTCCGCACAATTGAGAAAATGGGACAAATATTTTTCCCAGTTCCCCTTACCATCAAAAAGATCTGGTTTCAGTTTTAGACTTGAATGACGATATCTACCATCACTCCTTCCCCCCCATCGTGTGTAATTGTTGTGTCGTCTACTGCTGGGTCCATCATTGTTATGGTCCCCCCCACCTCCCACCTATCACATCAATGGTGACCATATTGTTGCTATCATCATCATCTACATCATCACTATTGTGTCATATGTCACAATCAACCAGTACATCTCCCTCATGTATATTGCGAGGTTGAATTCGAATTTTCGGGTCTGGACTCTGCCATTTTCCTGTAGGTGCCTATATAATGCAGTTCTTAGTAGGTTCAGATCATTGGATGCTAATGAAATCTTACCATCCCACTTCTAGACAGCAGTTTGTAAGCCACCGCGGTATAAAGTAGTACGATGCATACATATAGGAACCATAAACAGGAACTCAACACGTGATTTGTTCAGACAGGATGATGATGATTTTTATTTGGTATCCAAACTCACAGTTCTGACAGACACTCGGCAGATCCCTCATTTTCCTATCCACTGTCAACACTGATGCAAGACCCAAAGTTAAATGTATGTCAGCCCTCAATCACTCACTACTAATAAGCTACATGACATATCGGATGACATATTAGATTACACCAGGTTAACTGTGCCTCGGCCCTCGTTTTCTCACTACTAATATCCATATAAGCTACAAGATTTTTCTATTGGATGATGCCAGGTTGACTGTGCATCAGTCCCAAAGAACTGACTACTAATATTCATCTATAGGAGTCTAGATTGCAGTAGATGACATGCTGTCTAACTATATATTTGTCATATATGTAGTTATTCATTATCAATAAAGCTGGTAATAATCTGAAGAATCATGGTTTTGTCGTTCTTCTGTTATTTATGTACCTAAAATAGTTTGGTTGATGGTTTGGGATGATTTTGATCAAGCTAGGTCAAGATGTTGACCATTGCTCAGTTGAAGCCAGAATGACAAACCTGCGATCTGAACTTGTACTTATAACCTTGCATTATGGACCACATGACCCGTTTCAGCCAATCAGCGATCACCATTACCGAGCGGTGACGTGAGAGTGAACTATTTCTCACATAAGATTGTAATTTCTGGAGTTATGAAGGTATACCATTTTGTGCTCCTCACGTAAATATTGTGCCTTTTAATTATATTAACCATAGGAACTGTTAATTTGATCTAAAGTCGTGAAAATGACAGAAAGCACAAAATCATTATGAGCCGAATGCTGAATTCTGTATAGAATGTAGTAAAATATCAACTTTGTCGGTACCCCTTGCCTGTTTAGAATTCATTTATAAATAATCCAAGATGAATTAACTCAAACTGCATGCATACTCCAAGTCTAGAATAGTTTAACTTTCAAGATATGCAAACAATTAGCTCGTAACTCACTTTGTTGTCAATAAATCACTTGAATTTTCCGCTTAGAGAAAATGACGTCACCCTGCACACATGAAGGTAGAACTACGACGCGGATGAGAGACCTGGCATTGAGATTAACGAAAGCTTAAGTTATCGACGATTCTAGTCAACAAGGGCTGATCGAGCAGTTGTCCATTGCAATTGTTCCCATGGGGAGGAGGCCACGCAAGGAAATGGAATCTACATTACAAGGCTTTTTTGACCGGATCGCTATATAACACCACACCAACTGTAGTCTTCATACGATACACACGACTGTCTCCACATTTCGTTTAACATACAGACTAACATGCCATTAACGAGAAGCATTTAATTGCATGGTTGTTTTGTTTACCACCCACAATCTCGTGAATCATATGTACGTTCCTGAGTTAGCTATCAATGTGAGCGTTCCGCTATGTGCATTTTACCAAGACTCTCACTGAATGGGCAACAGTCGAATACTGCCATACAAATTCTTTATTGCGATGGAATGAACATTCGAACATTCGATTCTGAAAGTAATATGCTAATGTTGAAAGTTAACGCTGTTGTAAGAACCGTAATAAATGCGGCCCGGACTTGTGTGTGTTTTTTGGGCCCGATCATCCGACCGTCCGCGGATTGCCGAGGTCCTGCTGGCGGCCTCTTCTCCGACTCTGCAGTGCACGTCCTCTCTCACCGACGGCCAAGACTCCTCTCCACTCTTCTGTGTAAACACGGCCTTTATAGCCAACCATATGCTTTGATTATACTGATATTGATAGTTTCTGCAATCCAAGCAGGTCGACTTACCTGTCTCACCTGAAAGTAGTCCCCAGGCTTCAAATACGCTGCATGGACCGATTGGGTCGAGTGAGGTATCCCCGCTCCTCCAGGGCTATCCAGTCATGGGTGGGTGTATGTTTTCACAGAAAAAAAAAAGAAAAAAGAAAGAAATAAATAAATAAAAAGCGGAACACGGACTTTACTCCTACAATAGGGGCTTGTATTTTTCAATATACGGGAAAATGCCTATATGAGATATGGGGGTGGTCATTTTGGTGGGGGGGGTGGTGATTTTACTATCGGTTGTTTGGTCTTGTTTTTCACGTCTCGCCACGAAAAACACGATGGGAAGGGTCTCGAATTGAAGCGGTGAAATTTTTTGAAAGGTACCGGGTAGGTCTGTATATATAGGCCCATACTGGCTATGGGGGTATAGGTCCATACTGGGAAATTCACACATGTTCATTGCGATATGGGTTGTTTGGTCTTGTTTTTCACGTCTCGCCATGTAGAAAACACGATGGGAAGGGTCCCGGAGCTAAGCGGTGAAATTTTATGGAAAGTATCGGGTAGGTGTGATTCACAGGCCCGCAAAACAAGAGTTTTGGGGTGTGTGGGCGGTGGTACTAGGGTGAAGTGTCGAAATATGGGGTCTCTGTATATAACCCCATGCTTTATATAAATCCACATCAAGGTGTGAAACGGACTTTGGGTGAATCGAGAAATAAACGGAATTTTGTTTTTGTCTTGGCAATCCGTAGTTATGGGCCGACCATCAACATCGTTTACCGCTTGAATAGCCATCATGACAACATGGCATGTTCCTTGATGGCGTTGCAATTGTTGTGAAACTTCGAAGACTCAGTGACTCGTTGATGTTTGAAAAAATGTGTAAGAAAATTTCGGTACGTAGATTTTACGAAGATAAACGGTGGTTTTAGCCGACCCGTTGTTCTGGAACTATTACTACGATCTTTGACAAGAATTGGAATATTATTGAAACTGTCGACATTACTTAGTCTGATAAGAGTTATGCCCCCTTTTCCGCGATATCTTGAAAGAGAAAAACTTTTCATGATTTGGTCTTAGACTATACGACTCTCTGTTAAATCAAGATATTAACAGACAGTGTCAGGGTACTGTTCCAGCTGTCTCCACTTCAATGATTGGTCATTCAACCCCGCCATTTTAAACTAAGACGAACATTCTCATTTGATCACTATTCATAGGAGCTGTCCCACCGAAGAATCGGACATGACATCCCATTCAGTCACATTATGCTGACACCGAGGGATCCAGTCCCTGGTTGATCCCCTTAACCCTACCCTGCCTGGGGAGGGGGGGGGCGGAAAGTGCCCCCCCCCCCCTATATATTTTCTCTACCATTACGGCTAGAGCGCTGAAACTTACCACACAGTATCTTGGGTTCAAGCTCTATCGGTAAATGTAAAAAAATCCAATATGGCCACCATGATGACGTCACAGTGACGTCATCTTCTCGGAAGCCATTTTTCGGCCTTTTTGGGGTCGATTTTTTGAAATTTTCATTTTTTCGATTTTTCTCTCGAAAAAAATGTAATAAAATATAGAATAATTAGTTTTGCATTACTAAAATACTTTCAATGCCTTTTAGGCAAGGAAAATGTGAAGAAATGAAACGAAAAGATTGAAAAACACGACTTTCGCGGATACCACATGGCCGCCATTTTGAATTTAACCATGATCCTCTGCCCGGGGGTATATGAAAATAGGCTCAAAATGACCACAGTAGATTCAAGATTCAAGATTTTATTGTACGAACACCAGATATGGCAGAGTACAAGAGTAAATAAAATCAGTAGAACAGTAAAATACTGAAATGCAAAACAGAAGCATATGTTATCTATATACATGTGAACGTGAATATAGCTTTGGTAGAGAACCGTCACTAGTTATCATTTCTGTACCATTTCAGAAGTGTTGAACGCACTGTATTAATTACTGTTGGACTATCACGGCATGACATTATGAAAATAAATTGATCAGCAGTTGTTAATTTAATGAAAGCCGGATATTCTCTTACCACATACTGAAATAGTACATATCGACTATCTGCAATTTTTTTGCAGGACATTACAAAATGCATTTCATCATCAACAATATTACATGTATTACATAGCCGTTGTTCGACAGGAGTAATAGGTCTAGTATGCCTTCCGGTCTCAATTGCTAGTCTGTGGTCGCTGAGACGTAATTTTGAGAAGAACTGTCGAGCTGGAGATTGTCTACACAATGATAGGTAGGGTTCAAACTCAATATTGGATTTGAACAATCTGTAAGTTCTCAACTTACTCCTGGGTCCATTTGATTGCGTATGGTCACGGAGCGATAGGTCAAAACATGAATTCACATATGTATCTAATGATGTTTTAAGTGAGGAATAATGAATGTTATCTATGTCGGTTATATTTAATTTATCGCTTAGAAAATGTTTCAGTTTGTACAGCCAGTCAGTGTTCTTATCAGCTAGTAGCATTTGTTCCTGGAAGGCATGGAAAGTCAGTCTGTCGTGATATTGCCCAATGTAGTTAAGGTATTTCACGGACCTCAGAGCGACATCGTAAAAGAGAGGGTTTAGGCCCAGCTCAGCTCGAACACCCCAATTGTGTGTTCCTCTGTTGACCTGAAGCAATCTCTTATGAAATCTGTTTTGAACTTTCTCAAATGGTATGGTGTCTATGTTTTTGTACTGCAGGGCGTCAACCCCCCAGACCTCAGAGGCGTACAATAATACAGGTTTTAACTAGTGTTTGGTATAAATGGCATCCTGTTTTTATGGGTACGTGTTTATCAGTTAAATTATTAATCAACGAATACGAAGCACGTGATGCTTTCCGACTCAAATGTTCCATATTTTGCCGAAAGTGTCCCGTTCTGGAAAACACAACTCCTAAATACTGGTATTCGTTTACTTGACTAATGTTAGTAGTACCAATATTCCACTTCTGGTTAGTATTTTGTGGGCCTTTTTTTGAAGACAACCACTTTTGTTTCATCCATATTGACGGACATTTTGTTGTCGTCGCAATAGACTTGAAGTTTGTCAAGGCAACTCTGCAGTCCTGCCTGCGATTCAGACAATAACAGGAGGTCATCAGCAAAAAGGAGATGCGATATCATTTGACCATTTATGTTAATAGGCATACATCCATCGTCAAAAAGTTGCATGATGTCGTCGATGAAAATGCTAAAAAGTGTTGGTGACAGACAGCAACCCTGTCGGACACCCACTTCACTTCTAAACTGTGAGGATATGACATCATTAAATTTTAATCGATATGACAAGTCACTGTATAGTGTTGCAATGATTCGAAATATTTTACCAGTAATCCCTTTCTTTTTTAATTTAGTAAAGAAGAGACTTCTGTCAACGGAGTCGAATGCTTTGCGAAAATCGACGAAGCAGGAGTAGAGCGGTTTCTTAAATGACTATATTTATCGATAGCTGTTCGCAAGGTGAATATGTGGTCTGTCGAGCGATAACCGGGTCTAAAACCAGTTTGATTTGGACTTATTTGACCAGTATCTTCTATATGTTCAGAAATACGTTTGTTCAATATCTTGGTGAAGAGTTTACCTAATGCGTTGCCAATAGCAATGCCTCTGTAATTTTGATATTAAAAAGACGCACAGTGTGATCAATGGCACTAGGCAGTACACATTTCAGCAGCTCATTACTTACTTCATCCTCACCGGGGCATTTGTTATTACCTAGTTCAGCAAGAGAATTTTGAATTTCAATGGCTGTAATTGGCGTGTTTAGATTGTTATCGTATTCCGCGGATGGATTATCTGAGAGATTAGCGTTCATCATGTTCTCTTGTGGTTTGCCTAGAAGCTGGGTAAAATGGCTAGCGATTGCTTGATTGTCAATCGGTATCCTGTCTATTTGTTTTTGCGTTCCGCCGAGTTCTTTTAAGAGTTTCCAGTAGTAAGATGCATCACGTTCTTTAGCATCTTGTAGTTTATCTATTAGGCTACTATAGTACTGTGACTTGGTTCTACGCACTAAGTTTTTGTATTCTTTTTTAGTTTTAAGATATGACATTCTATGATCGTCAGTCTGTTTATCATTATACAGTTTGTAAACACCTTTCATTTTATATTTAGCCGACTTACAGCTGCCGTTATACCATTTGTTCTTTTTAGTGGCTTTGTTAATTTTGACCTGTGTTGTTGCCTTGGCATTAAGCAATTGAATTATATCAGTAAAATTGCGTAAGCAAGATAAGCTTTAAGGTCACCAAGTTTCATCCTCTTCGGTTTTGTCGTTTCGGAGCAGCAGAGAAAAGTTCACTGGGGGGCACTCCCCCCACCTCCCAGGCCACCCAGGCCACCCAGGCCAGGTAGGGTTCATAATGAGCGTAGTCGAGGAAGCAACAAGTTTCATTTTGCCTTTGGTATGACTCGGCCTGGGATTGAACCCAGTACCTCCCGCTTACGTCAAGGTGTAGGAAAGCTCGATAATTAGTCTAAGTCCAATCGGTACATTACGGTGCCTTATAAGTAAGGTGACAGCAGTACGTTCTCTCCTATAGCTGAACTTGATCTAAACACTTTATTGTACAACACACAACAAGGTCTTTGGACATGGAAGCTTTTATGCTTTGAGCTGTCAGCCCATTTCTCTAAAGTTTTCATTATTCCTACTTCAAAGGAACTATTTGTCATACAGCTAGCTAGTATAGATTAAGTATAAAGAGTAAGGGTACATACTCCGTAAGCGGTTATTTGTGAAGGAGGCTCTAACTGGTGAATTCTATTAAGGACTGATCATTCTTGTTTTCAATTTGTTTGTAAAGGTTTATGATCAAATCTTTCAGAATTGTTAGACTATTAGATAATTATATGTATTTGGTGGTGTCAGTATGGAGAGAGTATATTTAAAAGAATCTCTGGAAGCATCTTATTCCGATCGACCCCGATACCAACCAATATCGTATATTTATTTATCAACCCACTCGGTCCTCCCTGTATGCCCCTCTGAACTATGTCGCGGGAATGCTGAATGTATTACCAAGCAAGGCCTCTTGTAATATTTCGTTTTCGAGACAGGAAACGCAATATTTGCGGATCATTTACATGTAATACGTGTAATATACACATCGATATCAAACTCACAAGCGATCATTCTGTAATAAAGTCTGCGTTCATTCTGCATATACCACAGCATCTGTTGGTATATATATCACCTCTCGTATTACCGCTAAACCAATGCACTTATTGTACGGAATAATCAGAGCTTTAAGGCCGGTGATCGAGTTGTATTTGCTGAAGAATAACTCCCCGATTCGCTTGAAACTAAGAGACGAAACTCTCACAGGGTGCAACCCGTAATTTTCCAGGAGCTGAACAGCGAGCAGGTAATTATATATACCATCTAGCTTATATGTAGCCCTTGTAACTCGAAAGAAAACTCTCCACGCCGGAGGTAATGGTAGATGTAAACCTGATCTTCTTTTATGATTTTGTGTGTTTTTAGCTGAACGCCATTGTTTGATTTAGATATGGCGGGTTTAGATTTGGCTGAAACGATCACTAATAATATTATGATTTACCGGTACGCAGTTTTTGACGGAGTCTTGTCTTCATATTATGTTGAAAACTGTGATGAATACAGTTTTGATATAATTCAAATATATTTAGCATTTCTAGCATACTGGATTTAGTAGCACCAAACAGACTTTAAAGTTGACAGGTCTCTTAAGTAATTGATCACTTGTGAGGTAAGTGTGCTCGTACTTATTACGTTTAACAGTTTACTATGTAGATATAAATCAAGGACTCAGATTAGACGTGTATATTTTGTGGCGACATGCCAAGTCAGTATCGATCTGTTTTGATTGATTGAAACTTCGTGTGAACGCGGATGTATAGTCTTTATGGTTTTATGAATGCATATTGATCGCTGTGACTTTAGGCGAACGGCCCAAATCAATACGTTAAATATTATTAATAGACGCGTTTGGTTTGCTTGTAGATATTTGGCTAGCACGAACATGTACTGTCCAGTACGGCCGAAACTGTCCAGTATGATATTGATAGTAACAGTCTAAAGATAATTTGATGGAACTCCTTCAATGATGGTCCAATCTCCTTAGTATCTGGAGTTCTGTTGTCTATCAGATTGACTACTATAGTTTTCAAATAATAGTCCAGCTTACATATGAAGATCGACCGGAACCAGAAAAGGTTCACAACTACCTATGGCATCACCGAGTTCTATCAAAGAAGTTCTGGTTCTGCTCGATTTTCATATGGTTACAGAATGAAATATAAGGTGTTTTCACCTCAAACACAGGAATTTTGTTCAAATATACCATTTCTCTCGGAATCATGAGACATTTCAATCGCAAATTGTCTTCCATATGTAGTATTTAATTTCTAGTACTCCAACTGCACCACATGGGGGCCAAAATCTAGCTGCATCGCACCACGTCCTTTTCCAACATTCATTTCAACATTCCCTCTATATGCACCCGGTCCTTCATGTCAAACAAACTAGTTGAATATCATACTGCTGTATATCAAAATGTCTAGATGGCTGTAGTCCGAGAGATACCCATGTCTCAAACAAACTACTCAAAAAACACTCGCTGGTGTATGTCAAAATTTGATTAACTAGATATTCCTATACTTGTGGTTCGATAGATCTCCATGTATCAAACAAAATATTATGACTTGATACTTGCAGTCCGAGAGATCCCCATGTATCAAACAAACTAATTAAATATATCTTTGTTGCATATCAAAATGAATAGATACTTGTGGTACGAAAGATCCTCATCAGGACCTGATTGGCCGTCCTAGTCAGAGCATTTCCACAAAGTGGATCCTCTTTTGTTTTCATGAGAAACCGTTCCACCGCCGCCGCCGCGACTTTAAATGTGAATATCTCTGAAACCGTTAAAGATTTTCGGGTGTGCCTTTGTGTGCCACCTCCTAAAACCTGGAAATTTGTCTGGTTTTCAGAGGTACCCTCTGTTCACCACTAGGTGGCGCTGTAGTCAGAGTCTGAACCCCTTCTTTGATTTCTATGAAATTTGATTATAATGATATCAAATGATAGACAATTTGCTGACTTAAATATAAAGGCACGAGTTCCGAATAATTCGTTTTTCGTGAAATGGAAATTGCCCAATTTGATCGGTGGTACAATGTATATTGTTCTCTTGTAGGTTGCCTAGCATAAATGACTGAAATGATAAATCACCTCCTTTGCAAACCAAATGGCCGTTCTAATAAAAATTACAATTGTCTGACCGCTGCGACTTAAACGTGAATATGTCTGACATCGTTAAATATTGTCGGGTGCTATCTCCTCGGGCCTGGGAAATTTGTCTGGTTGTGTTTTCATAGCCGCTGTTTACCAGTAGATGACGCGGTAGCCAGAGCAAAGGTAAACCTTTCTTTCGTCTGAACAACTTGTTGGATTTCTATGAAATTTGATTATAATGAGCTTAAAGGATAGACAAAGTGCTGAAAACGTTAGCTTGTGTAACATGATGTCTTCTAAATCACTTGATTGATTTTCATGACATTTGGGTATAATTATCATATAGGATGGCAAAGGACTGAACGGCTTTTGGTGGTGTTATCCTAATCATAGAGGAATATTTTTGCATCTCAAAATAAGATTTCGTCTGGTAAAATGGAAACTGACGTCTTTGAATCAGGGAGAAGTAATTGATGACGTATTCTAGGTTGCTGAGCATGAATATGGCCTTGCCAATGTAATAATTCACATCTCCTGCAATCCAACTGGCCAATGATATAAACAATTCTCTGACTTAATTCCAGTATCTCTATAACCATTGAAGTGTTATGGGTTAAGCTCTATGTCTTCTACATTCACCAGATCTAAGTATTTTGCCTCATCGTGTACTTTCCTGGCATTTATTCATCATTAGTACTATAGACATGAACGTAGACAAACTTATAAAGTTTGTAGGTAGGCTTTTCTTGAATTTTGTTATATTGATTCTTGTAGAACGGACAAATTGTAAGACAGACAAAGGTTTGGAAGTATATTGGTGCTGTTGGCATATACATGTAAATGTGACAATGGCTGGTATTGGCAACTAAATATATATCTATAAATCTAAGCTGCATCAGCCCCTGCTTGTACACGTAACTAAATTGCAAGCGGAGAATATGCTGCTATCAGTATGGGGTGATACTCTATCGGACATTGCAAGGACTCAAGAGAATGCGAATATATGGTATTTGGTCAAATTGATTTAAACTAACACTGATTAACTCCTTTACCACACAGGTCAACATAATGTATGCCTGTATGTTGATCATGCAAGCCATAAAATCTTAAGTAGTTGGATTATTACATAATGCAATTTACAAAAGGAGACTAATTGTATCTACAAAGTAAACACAAACTTCTCTCTCTAATATTGACATTGTAATTGAATCCTGTTCATTGATATCTCATTTAATTTTCTTTGGTCTCCAGTGGCTGTGTTGTCCTGTGTAGGACTACTATCATAAAAATATGAAGCAATAACATCAGATATTGGTTCAACCACGGTCCTTGTTTTAATAGTTTCTGTGATAAATACAATCAAAATTCCACATTCTCAACATTGGGCATCTCATGCTTATTAGAGCATTTTCGCAAAGTGGATGCTCTTATGTTTTCATGAGAAACGGCTCCGCCGGATCCGCCGCCGCCACCGCCACCGCGACTTTAAACATGAATATCTCGAAAACCGTTAAATATTTTCGGGTCAGACTTGGTGTGCTATGTCCTTAGGCCTGGGAAATTTGTCTGGTTGTGTTTCGATATCCGCTGATCACCACTAGGTGGCGTTGTAGTCAGAGCATAGGTAAACCTTTCTCTGACGATTTCGTCTGAACGGCTTGTCTGATTTCTTTGAAATTTTATTACAATGGTCTTGAAGGATAGTCAATGTGCTGAAAAGGTTTTGGTGTAGCTGGCATAATTATAAAGGCAAGTTTTTTGCGTCTCAAAAAAAAAGTTTTTCGTGAAATGAAAATTCACCAATTCGCTTGAAGAAATATTTAAAAACTGTTCTATTCTAGGTTGCCAAGCATAAATATAGGATTGCCGACATGATAATTCCCTTTCGGTGCGAACCAAATTGCCATTTAAATGAAAAATCTCATTTATCTGACTTAACGTCAAAACCTCCATAACCATTATCATGATTAAAGTTTTTTCCATTGAACTCTTATGTGCCATCTCCCTAGGGCTTTAGATTTCACCCGCTTAATTTTGTGGCATTTGCTCGTCACTAGGTGGCGCTATAGACATGAATGCAGGTAAACATGTGTAACATCATATCTTCTGAACAACGTGTTTGATTTCCATGAAATTTGGGTATAATGATCTTGCAAGATAGGCAAAGAACTGACAAGATTTTGGTGGTGTTGGCGAATCATGGAGATGCATTTTTGCATCTCAAAATATGATTTTGTTTTCACAAAAATAGAAATTTGCTTCTTAACCCTTTCAATGTTGATGACGTGCAGTGCACGTCACTGCCTTATCTCCTCATTGTGTTCATGACGTGCAGTGTACGTCCAAGTTCGCAGTCGTTCTGTGACAGTGACGTTACGTCGGCGGGCGTAATTCTATGCATTGACAGACACGCTGATCAAACAGAAGGTAATTCCGTCGTTAATGGCGCATCCGCAAATGGCATTTCCTATTATTTTGACATCAAAGCATGGTTGACACGTCTAAGTGTACAGTATTCTTTTAAAGGCCGCGACATGGCAGGAGAACCCAGGTTAAACAGTGAAAGGGTTAATCAGGAAAAAGTATTTCTATTTTGCTGAACATGAATGTAACATTCCCAGTGTTGTAGTTCACATCCCTTGTAAGCCAAATGGCCATTTTTTTAAAGATCTGAATTCTCATGACTAGAGTCCAATATCTACATTCCCCAGGCCAGGAGGATTTTGCTTCATCATGTAGTTTTGTGATATTGTTCATCATTGGGTGGCACTATAGACAGTAAACTTATATCGCACAATTTATTGGCATTTCATGAAGTTTATTGTCAGACAGACAAAGGATTTCAAAGGACTGAAAGGTTTGGGGTTTTTTTGATTGAAATTGAAGGGCCACCTCCCATACGGATTTGCAGCCCATCAACATAATGCTTGATTTATATCTCATTATACATTCTTTTTTACAATTACTAATTTTATTAACATTATGGTTTAAAAATGGATTGAAAGGACATTGGTGCTGTTAGCGCTGGCATAATCATGTGGCATAGAGTAAAGTCAGCTAAATATATCTAAATCTAGGCTACATCAACCCCTGCTTACACACATAACTAAAATGCAGTCAGAGTAAATATGTTGCCATCAGTGTATGGTCAGTATGGAGAAATGCAAGGATTCAAGTGGGCCATTTTGGTCAAATTGACATACTGTAACACTGACATTCTGCTTTACCTTTAAATCAGGCCTCATATTGTAGGCCTGTATGTTGACCATTCAGTTAATAAAACCTGTAATGGTTGACTTATTGTATAATGCACTTTACATAAGTGGACTAATAGACTGCTTGCGTCCACAAAGTGAGCACTTCATTTCCGAATCAGTGCTTCAAAGATTTCTAAAGTGAAACTTATACATACCTGCTATATGGCACATCCCACCTGGGAAATTTTTACATGTATATCTAATTGAAGTAATCTATTGGAACCACCGATGATTTTCCAATAATAGAGAAGAAAAGCAACTCCGAGTAGGGATGACAATTTCATTCTGTATATTTCGCTATTAGTTATAGCATCTTAAACAGTGAACAAAGTTACAAACAGCTCCATATGCACAGTATATATACGAGGCATAATGTGACCTAAGCCAATACACATTTATGAATAGGTAAGCCAGTAAATTATGTCAGTCATTGGACAGATATTAAAATGCTGTCATTTTCAGAAATTGTTAAATGTTAAGCAATAACCTGACAGCGATCTACAAATGGTGTGATTCAGGTGATACAATACACACTCTAATTGATGAAAACAATACATAATCTGCTTATCTGGCAAGAACTAAGTAAACTGTGCATAAATGAATAAAGTATGGTGATATAGTGAGTATGTACCTACATTGCATATTTCTACATGTCATGAAGTTTGGATAAGGACTGTCATTTTAAGATAATATAGGTATAATTTTCTTGGCAATCCACATCAGTGTGTATGGAAACCTACAGATGTTATAACTCGCATGTTTCATAATTGCATATTCCCGTGCGAGTTACAACATTTGTGGAGTGTGTATTGTAACACCTGAATCACACCATTTGTAGATCACTGTCAGGTTATCGCTTAACATTTTACAATTTCTGAAAATGGCGGCATTTTAATATCCGTCCAACCTGACGGACATAATTCACTGGCTTGCCTATTCATAAATGTGTATTGGCTAAGGTCACATTATGCCTTGAGCTGTTTGTAACATTTTCACTGCTTAAGATGCTAGAACTAATAGCGAAATATATAGAATAAAATTGTGTATTGTCTTACTGATTAAAAAAAGTTTTTACACCTCAAGCCGATGCTCTCGGAAGCCTAATTGGACAGCAACAAGATCGGCAATTTTCCGAACAAAACATATAGAACAATTAATTGAGAACAACAAAAAAGAAGATTTCCTGAAGAAGTGGGGTCCCCTGGCAGATCTCGACACTTAAACTAATATATATAACATAGAAATATATTATAGGATCACCTTATGATGTTATTCATGATGTTTATCAGTATTTGTATGCAAGGAAATGACCTATATAACACACTAAAATACTACACTACAGCATTCCATATTACAAACATCAAAACAAAGTTTCAAATCAACAAAAGGGTACTTATTTATTCTTCTCACAGCCGTTTTCCTCTCTGTCACGTGAGGATGTGTCGGAGAATGTAAAATCGTGACACCGAATGTAAGAATAAATGCCCAATGGTTTGCCAGGGTTAAAAAAAAATTGTAATCCCTACTCGGAGTGGCTTTTCTTCTCTATAATTGAAGTAAAATATTTAGACTTCGAAGATGATATTTAATGATGCCCCAAAATGAACTGAATTTTCTGTGTCATCTGTCTGTCTGATCAGAAGCCTAATTAATGAAATTGACTGACATTCACCTGTTTTATCGAGGGCAAATTAAGCATTAGCAATAATTTTTAAAGGAGGGAAGATGGGCTCTCCAAATTCATCATACTTTTGCAATTGCTGACTGACAAGAAGCCTATCCTAGTTGACTGAACCTATTTTCTCAAGGTTATATACTTTATATTATGATATAACATGAAATATAGCTAGGCATTCTAAATTGATGCCACATATGCAACTGATGATGGACTTGAAGTCTATGAATATGACTGACGTTGACCTATTTTCTCAAGATCAAAAAGTGTATGTTAAGTCACATGTTAACTGCCAACATAAACTCCAAATCTAACATTGTCATCATTTTGTTGTGGCTGTGGTTGTCTTCCAGAACTATCTAGCGAATTTTGCATGTGTCCAACAGCCTCAGCTTTCAGCAGTAACTTAAAACCATGCTGTATCGGCTGAGCTGTTGAAACACCCTCCATTTTCTAGCTCTGACATACTGCATCACTGTCGAAATATGGGTACCATGACAGAGTGGCACAGCCAGTGAAGGTTCCTGATTTATATTGAATGTCATTATTGCCTAAGTAGTATTAGCAGCCTTTTACAACAATAACAATTCGCTGACGTACAGTGAAAAATTATAGTGAAAGGTATTTATTTTTTGTTGTTTTTCATTTTTGTTTGGATCGCACCGCGTAGCGGTGTCGACCAGACTATGCTGCCACTCACGAAATATCTGAAAATGTGTACGTGCACTATATGGCAATGGCCCTGTGTTGACCGGTAACAATCCGCCAGTGATTTGCACTTTGTTTGTGTCGTATATCAGGGTATTAACCAGAAAACGAAGAAAAAAACAGTCGTAATAGTTTCATGTTAAATAGAAATAAAACGAAATCTGAATTTGAGGGTATTTCATATTCATTTCTTCGCCCAGGGATTGCCTCAATTCGTGGACTATCTTTTTTGTTCTTTGCATTGTCTGGTTCCGCGCAATCGGGTAGTAGGAACGAACGTAGATGGAGAAAACCATCCATGAATTGATGTGATATCTGACGGTCGTAATTCATGGATGGAGCGCCAAGTCATAGTAAAACACCGAGTAGAAATCCAGCCCCCGACGCCTGACGATGGGGATGGTATTTACGCTAAAAATACGGCGAAAGCATCCAAGTTTAGCAACTTACTATCTCGTCAGATCATTATCCTATCCATAAACACCGTTTATTTGGGTATTCGGCTCTGTTTTGTTGAGATAGCAGCATAAATCCACACCTACTGTACCGTTTTCTTCCATCCGCCTCTGTTCACTCGAAAGTTAGGCCAAGAAGCATGCGCACACGATACACTTCACGTCATAGTCACGTGACTCTCATTTGGCGACCCGTTGTCATCCGCGCACTTCCTCCACACGTGGTAGGGTGTTTCTAGCTGACAGGCGAGCAAGTTGAAACACATGGAACATATAAATTGTTTCTCTTTCTCCGGGGTGAAGGCTTTGATATTAAGAAATTCTGCTGTCAGTGCTTCATTCACGGTTAAATCGGACCCCCTTAATGTTGAGGTTACCGGATGCCTGCTATATCCATGGTCAAACTTACGAATGAATTCCTGGTTGCAGTTAATACAGCTCATTATCACCTCTCGGGCGCAATCCAAGGGATATTTATTACACAATACCTGGAATAACTATCAAGAATTGTTTTAAAATGCAGGATTATTCTCACGCGTGTAATCAGTTAGCCGCTTCTGCCATGATTCGAGCGCGCCTGTCAGCTAGAAACACCCTACCACGTGTGGAGGAAGTGCGCGGATGACGACGGGTCGCCAAATGAGAGTCACGTGACTATGACGTGAAGTGTATCGTGTGCGCATGCTTCTTGGCCTAACTTTCGAGTGAACAGAGGCGGATGGAAGAAAACGGTACAGTAGATGTGGATTTATGCTGCTATCTCAACAAAACAGAGCCGAATACCCAAATAAACGGTGTTTATGGATAGGATAATGATCTGAGGAGATAGTAAGTTGCTAAACTTGGATGCTTTCGCCGTATTTTTAGCGTAAATACCATCCCCATCGTCAGGCGTCGGGGGCTGGATTTCTACTCGGTGTTTTACTATGACTTGGCGCTCCATCCATGAATTACGACCGTCAGATATCACGTCAATTCATGGATGGTTTTCTCCATCTAGAACGAACGAAGCCACGTCAATTTGGCTAATATGCCTGGTGTTGTTCGTAATTTGTTTGTTGATAACTGAAGAGACAATTTGTGCAAAAATTCTCGTGTTGTTGCTGCACGATCATTGCGTATTCGCCGAGCAGATGTTGCAAATCTCGTTCCGCTCTCGCTGGACAGGTTCCGGTTCTGGGATTATGAAGACCCCAGTTTTCAACACTCGTAGTCTTGTCCTTTCCCGTGAAGTCGGCGTTCGTTTTTATTTTAAAGTGTACGCATACTGCATGGAATATATTTCCAGAGGAAATATGTGTCGTAGCAACAACAATGGTATTTACATTTTTCTCGTCTTGTGAACTTGACCGGATCCTGTTCAGTGCAATATATTCTGAGGGACTGTGCTCCCCGAATACAATTTAGTTTGAAAAAGTTTGAACGCCAACAACAAAACTTTTCGAAAGCGGAAACAACAGAATTTGTGAGGTACCGGTTTCGAAAAGTTTTGTTGTTGGTGGTGTTAAAACTTTTTCAAACTAAATTATTATTATTTTTTTTTTTTACGCAATGATCGTGCAGCAACAACAACAACAGGGATTTTGCACAAATTGACTCTCCAATGCTATCATTGTCAACAAACAAATAATTTACTATAAACACCAGACATATATGAGTAATCTTGGAGACTTACTGCAAACTCAGGCAGCTCTTGCCAATATCTGCGCTGCACAGAACTATTAATAAAACCAGTTAATAAAAGTAACTATCCAGTCTCCTCGCAAATTTGTCGTATCGTTTTGTCACAACAGAATTGCATGAAATATGAAAATCTGCTCTCAAAAATTGGTAGAAGACATTGACGCAGACGATCCACTTTTGAGCATATTACTGCAGATAGTTTCTTGCTACCACGATGACCTGGCATATTTTGAAATGAGCCGCCTTCACAAATTCACTTCCTTGAAGACTAAAGTCTGTGTTCCAGTTGTGATTCCCCAAACAAACTCATCCACAACTTGAAGAAAATCTCCACATGTGTCCATACATCTGCTATCGGCTGAAACATGCCAGCTGAAACATTTTGAAACTTTAAACCCATTATTGGCGATCCAGACATCATTACTATGAGTACTTTCATTATTTGCTGGCATTGTTTCAGATAGAATACAACAGCCTAATTCATACAATCAGGAATAAAAAGGGGGTTATAGTATTTATGTTCAAACTTTCATGGGAAATATAAAAGTGACAATTTGAAAAAAAAATTTATTCGATTTTTTAATGTCGGCCGGCCCATGAAACGCAAAATAAAGTTGGTGTTGCCTCACACTGGATTTCGCCCATTGGTGAAGAAATCCTGATTGCTCATCCTTCAGGCATGTCAGGGGTATGTGCCCCACACTCTGTCCCATCATAAAAAAATTTGCCACCCCCAATAGGGGGTGTGCCAAAATTGGGGAGACCTAAAGCCCTGTGAGTACCAAATTATGTGTTACAAAATTATCTGGGGAAATGCTCTTCGCCCGTTTTTCAAACGAGCTTTCATTAGGTATGTTCTTCTATGAGATCTGTCATTCGTCGTGAATCTTATGTTTAGGATATGCAATGCATAAGCATTAACAGGCATAAACAGGCACGGTGGAAACATTGGTTGTGGGGCCTGTATTATCCCAGAACTTCAGGTGAAGGTCCAGGGACAATTGGAGATGCATTCTGGACACTTTTTGATGAATTTAATCGCAAATATTCACTCAGTTACCGCTCATATTGGTGGTTATTTTATGTGGATGTTGTTATTAAATTCTAAATACGAAATGACATGTTCTGGCAGATTTTGACAACATATTTGCCTTTTTGAGAACTGTATTTTTATTCCCCGCCAGATCTCGGGGAATATAGCACTGCTGTCTGTCCATATGTGCCAAAGATTCTTGTTTAGACTGAGGTAAAAAGTAGTTTTTGAAGTGGAACTTATACTGTTCTGCTATATATAGTGCTATATGGTATGACCCTGCTGAGATCTATTAATATCTAAATTTAGTAAAATGGTGTTGGGTTCTGGTGCATTTTGACGAGATATTATGACTTTGCAGATAATATGTAAACATCAAATCAAACTCATTTTCCCCATTTGTATTGAGGTTTTCTGCCTCACTCCCACTCTCTCCTCTGCGGCACACTGGATTTCACCTATTGATAAAGAAATCCCTTCTCAGAGGCACTACTGTCAGGGATGATTCCCAACCTGTAACCATTTGGGTCATCTATACGCGGTAAGACTGACCCTGTGATCGTGTGTATCAATTATTCATCCTACTTTCGGCAACTGCAAGAGGGAATTTCCAGAAATCAATACCACGTGACTTCGTCAGCCAATCCATTGAAGTCTACCGACGTAACCCCAACGTAACCCGCCATTTCCTAGTCATGCGATGTTCTACTTGTTTAAAATTGCAGATCTACCACACCTCTTGGATAATACGAAAGTTATATGTATTTTGTAAGCCCAGGCATCTGTTGTCGAAGTGGTACGAAAACCTGTAATTTTTCAGATTTCTCGAGTTTGTTCTCCGCCGGATAAAGGCTGAACAGAATACGGTAAAGTACCGGATATCGCTCCGCGATAATGGAGACACACGATTCGCAAGCCATCTTATGGCTTTCGAAGTGTACGCAAATGGGATGATTCCCAGTTGCTCGCCTCCCAGGGGTATGAGCCCCACCCTATGTCCCATCCTAAAAGTAACTGCCACCCCTAATATAGGGTGTGCCGAAATTGGGGAGATCTAAAGCCCTGTGCATACCAAATTATGTTTCACATGTGTATTCGGGGGAAATGCTCTTTTTCGTGTTTTACACAAACTTTAATTCATTAATAATATCGGTATTCAAGAAACTGATCGCCGATATATTAATGTCAGAAGCCATGTATTCAGCATTAGCTCCACATACAAGGAATATCTTTCATCGGATGCTTTTTTTGTTTATAGAGATGCTTGAATTTCTCAATAATAATATCTATGTGAAATTTGGCAACAGAAAATCAACAGCATATAATTATTCCAATGGGTTATAATTGTGCACCCCTTTTGCATGGCTGGACGTTATCTGTTCTGTTATGAATACGACTATATGCAGGTGATTTTAAAACCGATCATTCAAAGCCCGTTCCTTCTCATTCACCAAACGCTATATAGACGATCCTCTCGCTGTGGATAATCGCTATATATATGACAGAGTAAAGTATACATAATCCCCTACACTGGATTTGTAGGAAACTACAGATAGTCCTAACGGCACATCAAATTTAGATCTATATCTCTATCAAAATGTAGAGGGCCTTCTCTGTCGTCGAATTTATTACCTCAGAGAGCTTTTGTCCCAGAGAAAATCATCCAGGAATCACATTTTGATCTATCATAAATCCATATCTATATACAACAGAAGATCGCCTTTTATTTCATATTTTTTATTTATTTATTTTATTTTTTTATTATTATTTTTTTTTTATTTTTTTTTTTAGGTTGATATTTCAGTATGTACACTCCAAGAAAAATATAATTTGGCATGTTTTTGGTCGAAAAAGAAAATCGGCTTCATTATCTGTTACACATAAAAGTCACATATTCTTTTGTCTTCTTTAAATGTCAGAGAAAAAACTGCGAATTTCGCCGAGCGTATCACGAGTTTCTAAATTTCGCCGAGCGTATCACGAGTTTCAATTTTTTGATCTCGATTCAAAGAAAATCGCCAGTACGTACCATGTTGTTTGAGACATGCCCGATGACAATGTTTATTCCATGCGGACTTGTCATAAATACGTCGTGAAATCGATTCCCAGTTATACTGAAAGGGTTTTCTTTACCTTGTTATCAGAATGAGGAATGAGAAAGTCCGACATGCAACCCTAGGATATTTCATAATGGGCCTACTGATTTATATCGGATGTAGGGTCTGCCAGTTTAAACCGGCAAAATTTTCTAGCTGCCGGCAGGAAAAGTCCGGCAGCCAGAAAACGATACTTTATTTTGAGTGGAGAAAAATGGCGTATAGAGTATCGTTTTCTGGCTGCAGGGCATTTTGGTACGGCAGCTAGAAGATATTGTCGGTTAAACTGACAAACCCTATACATTCAATAGAAATCAGTATTATAAAATATCTTGTTGCGGCTGCATGTCAGACTAGAGGAAGTCGTGCCAGGACCCTGTGAGAAACGGCTCAGGTACCGTATACTTCTTCCTCAATATATCAAACTCACCAGACAGCTGTGATCCGAGATATCGTGTTATGTCAAATATTCTAGTTAATTTGCCATTGGATTTTACTGAAAATCAGACTGATTTGACAATGATATAATCCGACAAATTAGGCAATCATTTACTCCGTTGTTCTGATCCGCGCGCAAACATGTAGTTCTGAATTTTGCTCGTTTCAACAAATCTATTCCTTGACGAACGTTGTGAACGGGGTGAGGGTTGAAAAAAATACAGTTAACTGTTAAAATAGTTGTGTAAATGATTTTATTAGGTGGCGTGACTGGTTGGCGTATGTGTGGTCCGGGGTATAATGTTAGACAGACTGATGGTTGTTAGAATATATAGTTATCTTCGTCCGACAAATGTTATGTGCACCACCCAGATAGCGTTGTTTCTCACACACACTTGTCAATTCTCTCCTTGAAAATCTGTTAGACGATGCAAATACGTTGCACATACCAGACAACGGTGGCCTCCACAAACTTGAAAACCTCTTCTCAGACATTGTTATTTTGTCTTCGAATAATAGTAATAAAACGGCTGACACATATACTTTCGCGGTCACAAATAAAATACCTCTCTCGAAAACTGACCAAAGTTGATCTCGAAATCCATTAACAACCGTCAACAACATCTGATCACTTGATTGTTCAGATAAACTAATATAGTAAAATTGCCATTTCCTGGTTAGACTGTATAAATCTATAACAGCGCGCAAGAGGGTACGTACAATTGGTGATAAGTCAGGGTAGGTACAATTGGTGATAAGACAGGGTGGGTACAATTGGTGATAAGACAGGGTAGGTACAATTCACTGGGCGAATCGGAAACTCACCGGAAACCTATTGGAATCTGTAGCAACACGGTTTCCAAGTCAGTTTCCAATAGGTTTCCGGAAATGGAAACTTGCGTTTTCACGCAGTGATTGATGATAAGACAGGGTAGGTACAATTGGTGATAAGGCAAGCTCCTTCTTCTTATGCTGATCGCAAAAGCTTCGAAGTCACTTGGCTCATGTATTTTGCCAAGCTAATCAATGTATCCGCCAATATACTTTGTTTTATTTAGCCTATGGAACCGTATTCGAAAAGTAATTGTCCATAAAAGTATGTTAAGAATGGCCAAAATGATCGAGATTTCTTGAGATTACGGTTTGGCGCACGAGAAACTAACAACAGGGATCCTCCGTCACCCCAATCACCCCAATTTTTTTTTTTTTTTTTTTGCGCATCAGAAATGAACAGAAATTAATTGCTCGAACGCGGAATAAAACCAGAACCAGGTTTGGAAATCAGCAGCAATAATGGAAAGAAGGCGCGCTCGGCAGAGAAACCTGTGGTGAGGGTTTTGGAGATATGGGTGGACCATACATGGCCCAAAGTGGCGTGGGTGATGTTATGTTGAAGAGCTTGTTGGAGAGAGTCAGACTGGGTTTATGGCATTGATCCGTGACGTCATTCTAAGTATGCGCAGCCGAGAAATAGTACTGAATTGCAGTTTACTGTGGGAGTTATGAGGTAGTTGTGGGTAATTTTCTCCTCGAGTAAAGCACTTCAAGATTGAAGCGCTCGTTGGGCGGAGTCAAACTGGGGTAGTACCGTTGAACTGTGACGTAATGCTGCGCATGCACAGTCGGAGAGTAGTAGAGAAGGGGCACATTCCGAGAAGCACAGGGAAGTGATTGGTGAGTTGTGGCTCATGCGTGTTTGAGCGGTAAACATGAACAGTCATTGTTCGCATGCACACTCGAAGAGTAGTATAGGAAGGGCATTTGAGGTGGTATTTTGTGGGTATAGGTGAGCCATACGTGGTCCACATTCACCGTGCTTAGTATCCTATTGAAGCTTTTGTCGGGTGGAGTCAGACAGGCGTGATACGCACATGTACACTTGGCGAGTCGTAGAGAACAGGCAGTTTCGAAGATGCGCATGTGCACGTGGGGAGTAGTAGAGTGTGTGCGTGTGTGGCCATGTATATTCCTCTGGTGCCGCACCATGATACAGCGTCTGGTAAACGTGCGTCTGCTCTCAATGCAACGATAAGCCATGTTGACTGTACTGGTCTATCGTCTAGGAGTTAACACGGTAACGCTCATCAACCCATGACCCGACGCCTTAACGCTTCCGAGAGAAATGTCAGAAGTGCTGATTGGTCTAAATGATCAAGTGATTGAAACTAATGCATCGTAACACAGTGACGCCCATCGTAACGCCTTAACGCTCATCTCAATTCCTTAACGCAATATATTAACGCCTTGGCGCCCTATCGTAATGCTTTAATGGTTGTCTTAATCCCATATCCCGGAAGTGATCCCCCTAACGATGACACTTACTCAAACACACACAACTATACCACTCCCATATTGTCTTGACGCCTTAAAGGTGGAGATCTGGAGCGAAAGAGATCAGAAGCTCTGATTGGTCTAAATTTTCATTAACTAATTCACTGAAATTCAGTAGCGCCCGTGAACGTTCGTTTTAATGCCGTGACGCCTGTGGACGCCCGAGTTGACGCCTTAACTCCTGTATCAACGCCCTATTTTAACGCCATAACCCGGAAGTGATGTCATCACACGCATAGGTACTCGCCTTGTGGTGCTGCCTGAATCCGATAGCCTGTAGGAGTTGTTCTAACGTTGCTGTTCTTCCATCCTTGTTTTTCTCTGTTTTTCTCTGACTGAAAATAATGATATTTCAAACATCATGATTTTTATTTGTTTTTGTTTCAACCAAATGAACATTGGGTATAGTCGTTTACGAACGCTCAACATGTACAGAGTATACAAACATCTTGTGGCACCGGAACACTGAATGCTGTGGGTGGAGTTGTGAGTAAATACTTTCAGCTATTGGTCATCATCCCCACCGCTCATTTGGTGCTGGGTCGTAACCGCTGGGCTCATTCCAAGGGGTCCAAACTGTCCAGTTGCTCCAGGATCGTTCCAGCGATAAGCGGTTCGCAATGGTGAATGCCTGGGCATAGCCGAGCGTATTGATACTAAATAACTGAGTTTCTCAGTCTCCGTGTGGCGTAGTATGTACCCCAAATCGAGATTCAGTCGAAAGCTCGTGGCTTTGTCGCTGAAGATGGCTTTCACGTTGCTGGAGAGACAGGCGAAATCGATGGGGTGGAGTCTGGCACAGGACAATGGCGATGAAAACATCGCCGGATCGTAGGCCATTGGCTCCAGTACACGTCACATGAGAACACTGTGAACATTCAGTGAATCTTCCCAGAAATGCACATGGCGCTCTATGTCGCCAAGCACCTGGCCCAGAGCCGTATCGTCGAGACTCAGCTGTGAAACTGAAGGATATCCTCTGGTTCCTCCACTTTGGGTGGGGAAGAGCTCTCACTGGTTTCTTTCATTGCCTCTCAAGCGTTGGATGGATGGTGTCTCCCTGGGTGTTTCGACTGTACGTTTGACCTTGATGGCCCCCCCGCCCCCCCCCCCCACTCCACAGTGGGGAGTTGCTGCTGCACATGGCGTGGTAGTGGTCTACGAATCAAATGTTTGTTAACTTTTAACTGACTTGATTAGTTGACCATAATTGTCATAATATTCCGTCGCTCCCTGGTGGAGTGAGCGTCCTTGGCGCCGTAATTGATCTAGGCGATTAAATTAACGTGAGGAGGCTATACAAGTATACCGCCTGGGGTTGTGGATGAAGGACTCGTGCCGTCGTAAATCTTCCGGAAGAATATATGACTTAAGACAGGTCGGACATGAATCGGCTGAGTATCAATTAATGCAGAACTCTTATATTCCGCCACATTTATAGCCCGTTACCCCCCCTCCCCCCTCCCCCACACACACACAAGAACTCTCTACCCTTTCCTCTCCACTGATCAGTTTCCACTACATTTTGAACCAATCAGATTAAATAGAGAGATATGAACAACTCGCAAGTTCACCGATGTCCAAATAGTTTATTATCCCCGAGGTTACATCATACTCAAGCTGAGTGAGCGGCCTGTCTAATGAGAATCCCACATTTGTGAAGCCGCGCTGGTTGGCGCCTTTTCGGTCATGTTCGCTTCCGTCACTCCTTCATTTGCTCTGGTCATAGGCTTACTCGGACAGTCCAGGATACTATAAGGGTAACATCTCCTGGAACAGTTGCTTGAGAATTTTAATCGGATTTGCTCAAAGCCTGTGTCGGTGGTAATCCCATATCCTATTCCAAGAGACGCTTGCGTTTCTGATGGCTCCGTGTGTGGGATCTTCTTCATTCCAGAGAAAACAAGCTATACTTTTCATAGAGGATCATGACTGATTTTCTGTTGCGGTGGCGCAGATAGATGTACGCATATTGTATGTTATCCTGTCTCGCGTCCTTGATCACAGCAGCGTGGATATTAATAGCCTCATCCGCACTATAGTGGGTTCCCATTATTCTTCACTCAGGCTTGCCTGCGATGTAACCTGATCATGACTACCAGTGGCGGAGCTTTAAATATCCGTGGGTAAGATGTTAGTCTCACCAGTTCGTTGTCCACACTAGTGGGTGGGCTCTCAGTATAAGCGTCAGTGGGCTCCTCGGTTTCTGGCGCCTCTGTGTCTGTATGAAAATTCAGTTGGCGTCGCATCATATCGTAGTGTTTGGTAAACGTTCGTTCGCATTCAGAGCAACGATTAAGCTATGCGCGTCTTCCAGATATGCCCGCTTTGATAGACGGGCGACAAGGGGCGTTGACGAACGTCAGCGAGTGTTCATGGGTGTCAACCCCATGTAGGTACTCAGTTGCTGGAGGTGCACTTCGTAAACAGTTGCGTTAGTTGGGAGAAGAGAAGCTAAGGTGTAACTTCCCGTCTCTGCTGCATCTCCATTATGGTCTGAAATGCCTCATGCATGGTCAGCGGATTCTGGGCACGAGTAGTTATGTTGGTATCCTCTTTGGATAGTATCTGTTTCTTATGCAGCAGAAGACATACCCGCTTCACACATTTGATGTTGCCCATGAGCGTGATAAAATTGCAACGCTGAACTGCATCTGTCGTCTCAGCTTGAGTTGCGTCAAATTGTCATACGCAATAGGTCTTTCGACTATTGACGAAGAAAGTTTATGGACGATGGCTGAATATTAAATATCGGATCTGGCGCTTGCCAATAATAGCATCGACTTGAACGTCGGCTTGAAGTATAGCTTCGGCTAGAATATCCCCGTTGACGGGTTCAAAATTGACAATGCTCATCGTAAAAAGACGAGGATTGTGTCGTGTAGGCACTGATTAGGTGCTATAGGGTTCAGCAAGCACCACCAGGCGTTAAGATAGGGCAATAAGGGGTCAAGATGAGAGTTACCAGGCGTTACAATGGGCGTTGAGTGTTACGACGGACGGCGTATCCTCTTTGGCTGAATTAATGTCAGTGCTTCTGATTCTGCTCGCTTCCTCTCTCTCATCTCTAAGTGGTCAAGACAACATGGGATAGATATAAATGTGTGTATGTCTGTCTGTAGTGAATCTTACCCCTCAGCACTGGAGAATCTCTTCCGAGATATGGCGTTAAGTCAAGCTTTGAAGCAGTATGGTAGGGCGCTAAGGCGTTAAGATAGGGTGTTAAGGCGTAGAGAAGATCGTTCAAGCGTTGCGACGAGCATTACCCCATAAACGCAAACCCTAGCCGAAGAATGAGTACAGTCGACGTCTATCCGCCATGCTGGTTTATCGTTGCCTTGTGTGTGGATGTACGTTTAACAGGCATTACGATATGATACGACACCAGAAGAATATAGCCCCTACACGGATACCTCGAGACCGAGGGGCCATCCACCCACACTCTCATGGTTTTATGTGTACCTGTCAGAATTTGTCTTCAGTGCAGAGTGTATAGATGGTGTCATACGGGAATTTTCTAGACAACATCCCTTATTTTTGTCATGAAATTGCGGAACAACATTGATACCGCCGATCACGAAAAGCTCGATACTGGAATCGCACTGAGCATGACATATGCATGACACGATATATGGGTTATGCTCACTGTATATATCAACGGATATTTTCCGCATCAGCTGTTCGTCATTAGCTTTTCGCCCGGATCGTTGTTTTCCTAGACATTCGGTCTGAAACTAAGTCGGTCGGAGAAAGGGATTTCTCCCCATCGCGGCATAGGGCATACAGCAGACATGTACAAACTCGTCACCTGTCGTGGATAAAGGGTACAGGTCAAAAGCACATTGTAATACTAAAGGGTGCATACCGTGTAGCAAGGAGGTGCCAGATACACGCATCCAAGATCACACCACCATGTTTTGTTCTGTTATACCCTCGTACAGACTAGGTTCTGGATTGGGACGTGCAACCGGAAATGCTCAACCGGTAGTGTGTAGTGCGTATATACCTCAATTCATGGTTTTACTACAACTCATCTTTATCTGCCGATGTTAATCCAGAAACAATGGTATGCCCGCAGTCACGAGCGAAAAAACTGCTCAATCCGTTCGGTTCGTGATCATTTCGTAGCCTCGAAACCAACAGCCAAACGAGGGGGATTCCTCTCTTTGTCGTTTAGATGAGAGCTTCAGTGAATAAGGATGAGGTTCAGTCCATTTGCGTAGAGCGGAACGTTGCGGTAAGCAGAAGATATCGGACTAAGTATGCCGTTTGTTAGTGTGATTGCTCATATGTATCCTTGTACGTGGAAATGTTGTTCGTGCACGAAAGGCCTGATGTTAGGAGTACAATGAGTATTTAATCTGGCCCGACTAATCCGCCCAGTCATGCGCAGTTATGTAATAGTTATTGTATGGCATTATCTTGTTATGTGTTTATAATCGACAGGTCGCACCAGTGCTGCCCCAAAGCCTGCACGAGGCGTCAGCCGAGTGTAGGCGGGGCAGCACGTGTGCGACCTGGAAAGGTTAGGGCATATATTTCATAGTGCACGACGTTAATTTCACCTTCGAAGGATTGCATTGTGAGCTGATACTATTATTCAGGGTTTGCTGGAAAATACAGCAGGTTGCTTGACAAATTTAGATTTGAATTCGAATTTGAAATTTCACATTGCAATTTGAATTGTGAGTTGGAAATAGTATATATTTGAATTTGAAATTTCAAGTTAAAATTCAATTCGCTATTTCATATAAAATTTTCGTAAGAGAATATACAATTGGCTTGAAATGATCATTTTGTATGAGAAAGTAGGAGGAGGGGACACACAAGTGCCCAAACCAAACGCTCCTTGACAATGACAATGCCAAACGTTGAGGTACAATTAACAATAGAAATTCCAAAGTCTGATTTCTCCAGTACTCTCCATGTCAATTGAATTTTCGTATCAAATAAATCACCAAACACCTGTTCGCTTATCCGACGTTATTATCAGACACAGTAATGGCCGTTATAATACTGCTACTTTTTGTGACGCGTTTTGGCTCATTCGAAAATCGGTTGCAGCAAAGAGAGGGTTTGGAAAGTAGAGTTCAAGTAAAATGTTGAAGGGAAGTTCATAAAACTGGGCTATTGCCCTCTAAACTTTTTGAGACTGACGGGTCCTCTTGAGAGTATGAAGAAATAAGCTTTCATCACATTTTTAAGAAAACTTAGCAATGATAGTGTATTTTCAAAGTATACGAAAAAACATTCTTGGAATTTTGGAAGCTCGACAGGGAACTTGGACCCTTAACGTTGCCAAAATACATTGGCATTAGTGGTAATATAAAACACATTCATCCCCTTTTGGCCAATTACCTTTGAAAACATCTTCCTATATATCAGCAAATAGAGAACTATCGACCCAGAGATTGCCGTCATGGACCAGAGTAGTATAGAAAGCCTAAATTCATTATAATTTTTAGGGTGAGAGTGAGGCTGATTCGGCAATCTTTGGTAATGCCCGGTCATGTCCGGCAAACTTCGGCAATCTTCGGTCATCTCTGGCAATCTCCGGTGGAATGACGTGGGTGATGACGTCACCGGGTCAAAGATCACATCCTGGTCTAAAGTTCAAATGTCATTTCCGGTAACCTGACGGCCCAGCAAGAGTTATCTGCCCGTACATAAGACCCCAATGACTTCCAATGTTAATCTCCGGGGAATGCATGTTTGGGGTAGGAGTATTGGGGTGGTAATTTGTTTTTTTTTCTTGTGGATTTTATAATGGGGTGTGGCACCTTGCTTTTGCCTGCCTAGCGCTATAAAGTACGGTCGGAGGGGTCTCGTTGCCATGTGGTGAATTTTGCCGAAAATTTCAGGCAGGTCGGAATGGACATATCAGGTTCAATCCGGCCCAGTGAACAATGACCTGTTTGATGTAAGTCCTAATGGGGAATCCAGTCATGGACATTTGCGGTATGGGGTGTGGCAGCTTGTTTTTTTCTGTCTCACTCCGAAAAAGACGATGGGAGGGGTCTCGAAGCCATAGGGTGACTTTCGCTGAAAAGTTGGGGCAATGTTGGGGTGGACATGTTAGGACCATTCCGGCGCAGTGAACAATGTTAAGTCCATTCCGGCGCAGTTATGGACATTTGCGGTATGGGGTGTGGTACGTTGTTTTTTTTCTGTCTCGAGCTGTAGAGCACGACGGGAGAGGTCTCGTGGCCATGGGTTGACTTTCGTTGAAAAGTTGCCGTGCGCATGCGTCGTGCATAGGCAGATCTGGAGTGGACGTCTTGAGGTCGAGGCGGAACACTATTGGGCTGATTGGGCCGCGTGAGGTATCAAAGAGAAGCATTCGTGGGGGACCATCAGACTGGATGGATACGGAGTGGAAGTAAAGCTATGGCACACATGCGCAAGCAGGGAATTGTGGGAAAAGGGCATTGGAATGGACGTTCTGTGGTCGCGGTGGACCAATACTGGTTCGAATGGGTCGTATGAGGTATCATTTTGAAGCTCTCGTGGGGTAGCGTCCAACTGGATGGGACTGGAGTAACAGTAGTGTAATGGTGCGTATGCACAGGCAGGGAGTTATATGAAAAGGGCGTTGGAATGAACGTTTTGGGACCGAGGTGGGCCAATATTGGTCTGAATGTCTGGGGAGAAAGATCCCCCCGATTGACGCTGGGGAGTAAGACCCCCATACACACACACCTATACCTAGTGCCATAATGCAGTAACGTCATGATGCAGACAGTTGGAAGAAAGAAAGACCAACACGTTCACAATTTTTTATATAGTTTATTATCACATTCAGATGGGAGAGACGGGTTGGGTATTTTTACAGTTCAAGTATGCTCTTGTCAAATCAGAACCGCCAGTTGGGGCTACATTTGTCATATTCGCTCTTATCCGATAGATGGATTTTCGGCTGCTCTTATCCAATCAGAAGCCGCCATTTCAGAAAGTTCAGCCTTCGGTCATGTTCGCTTTGATCCGTTATGACGTGGCGTACCTCAGCACTCTACTCATCCCACATAGGACACTAGCCTTTAGTGCAGGTCAGACGAGTCTACAGACCTCCGTCCAAGATAACCAATAGGGTTGGCAATGTCTCCACAAAGCCTACTTGTGCTTTGTCCGTTTTTGAATACGCTGTGTTCAGAAACGCTTTGTCCATAGCGCTGTGTTCTTGGTCGATCGTGGAATGACCGCTGACGGCGGTGATTGCTGGTTTTATAACCGTTTCATCTGGTTGACCGCGACCCAGAAATTGAGCGAATTGGGCCGGACTTGCCATTTCACGATTTTGCCTCGGCGTCACTCGATTTTCAGGATACGTAGTAGACTGTAGTTGTCTTGCGTTGCTTTCCCCACGGGCTGTAGTTCTTGCTTGTAAAACGTCCCTTGCAAAGGATACCCTTGACGATCTTCCAGTTCATAAATTCGCGGTTGTTGGTGTATGCGGCGTTTAATGACGAAGTGCACATAGCTCCAGTTTGCGAGGTACCTCTTCTCGAAATTGCCCTTGATTTTACCGATACGTACACTGTTCCCGATCCTGAACACCTCCTTCGATCGTGGTTGGGGCTGCATGGGGTACAAGACACGCCGGACTTCGGCTTCGTTGCGTTGTGTAACGGTGATGGGGGCTCTCTGAATATTCAGGTGATAGCATCGATTGTAAAGTTTCGGGAGGACATCGACGTACCCTCGTGTATTCTTAGCCGTAAGGTGCTTGTACATGCGGCCTGTGAATGCTCTGTTGAACATTTCGACGACCGAGGCCTTGGTCTCGTTGTATGCGTGAAAGAAGAACATCTTCTGGTCTTTCAGAAACTGATGGAACGAGCTGCTGCGGAATTCGGTGCCTTCGTTGGTTTGCAAATACAAGGGTTTGCACCCGGTCATGAAGATGCCCTTGAATGCATCTAGGAGATTCGCCCCCGTTTTTCTCCGGATGAGTGCCACCCACGTATAATTTGACAGGATATCGATGCATGTTAAGATATACCGATCCCATCGTTGTGTTTGGCAAGGGCGCTCATATCGACCAAATCCGCTTGCCAATGGGCATCTATACCACCAACGGTGACCCGGTTCCGTAGAAAATGGCGGCGCGCAGCTCGAAGTTAGGAATAGGTGTCGTGTTGTTTGAGCCAATGTCGAAGTTGCGATAAAAGAATTTCGTGAGATTTAGCGGCTCGATAGAGAGCAGGCGATGGATAGGCAGCCGGACTGTCAGGACTGTAATACAACGTTTCCAACACCTTCTCCCAGCGTTTCATGGTGATGACTGATGAGAGGACCCAGTGTGTGTCGTGTATTTATAACGAGGTCGATTTTCTTTTCTGAAGGGTATCATCGGGTTTTGCCACCGTTGTATATATCCTGGGTTGACTGAGCCTAGCCGGATAATCTATGGCGTCGTCGTCGTCCTACGACAGTGGACTACGGGTGTTAAGTGGCACATCTGTCATTGAGGTGGGTACCGTATAGTCTCTTGCCATGACGCGGTTGATAATTTGCTCATTGGGTTCTGACAGCGCGTCCTTCAGGGCACGAGCCCAGCCCAACTGGACAGCTGACCGTTCGTCCGGTGTAAACAGCTGGTCCACAATATGTACCATTTTCTCGAAGGCCGTCCACAGATTATGGTCTAGGGTGAAGCTTCAGGAGGTGTCCAGGTAACGTCCTACGCGTGCGAAGAACGGTCCACGGTGTACGTAGATGGCGTTCTTGATCCCATCCAGTTCACCGCACAACAACCTGGACCTCAAAAAAATGGTCCAGGCGTCACGGTGTAGCGTAACCGTATTCGATGTGGACTCCGGGCCTGACCAACAGACATCGCGGTCTTCCACAATGGTGACTTTATCCTCATAGACGCGTAACCCGACCTCGGGTGTAAGGGGGAAAACGGCACCTAGAACTCGTAACGTGCTGCAGCAAATGACTCGCGATGAATGTCGCACACTGTCACTAACCCAGGTATTTATACACATCACTTCCAGAATGAACGAGCCAAACAGCCCCGGGTATATGGTTCGTATGACTCAGCCATTTTTCTTTGACCTTTGGACATCTCCGGGCATGACGTCACCGAGGGAAGTAACCTTTGACCTCTTGATCCGGAGATGTCCCGCACCGGAAGTGACCTTTGACTCGGAAGTGACGTCATCCGTGACGTCACTCCACACCATCATTTTTGACCATCGTTTTCAATAATGAATTTCAGGGCCTCCTACTACGGACCAGGCAGTCGCTGAACTGCTGTTTAGTGAGGCGTGCTAAGGTCTGATTTAGTTCAACATCAGCCGCAGTTGAACCTCAAACCGATTGCTGTCATATATACATATCTTTATTAAGGAAGATATAATTCTGGTGGCAGACCGATATGGAGACATTGGAGTGTATTGATCTCTAGAACAACAAATTATGGTATTGCCAAAAGCTGATAATAGGTTTTCGTAATATGTCTACAGCTTGGTTTGTCGTTCATTTATTATCGAGAATATATTTCTACCTACTATCTGTATAAACTGTTCACCTATCAGAACGGGTCTTCCTTTCAACCCTGACAGCAAACTGCGTTGTCTCGCTGATTCCTATGAGTAGTAGTTATTTAACCGTGGAAGTTGAACTCCTGCTTTGAACTGTGTTCATTTTCATGTTTATGATTTCATGCCAAGTCATGCCTATGACCTAACTCGGTTTATACGGTTGGCCTGACCTGCGAGGTTCATGTTTGTTATAAATTTAAGGATTCTATGCCCCCTTATTTTTAAAATGTGGGAAAGTATTATTCATTACATACGAACAGTAGATAAGTGAACCTATCTTTTGCTGGGAGTATTCGAGTCTGGTACATACGACCAAGATTTATTTGTCCAGTTTTCGTTTATCCATGTGAACGACTGACCACAATTCTCCACATATTCTCCGTTTGTCCACTTTCTTTGATCGTGTATACGAGTAACCGGTTTTAGTTGCTGACAGCACTAGGTCATACCCGTTTATACTCCACGATAGAGAATGATATCGCTGCCTTTCGCAACCGGGAACTGCTTTTCATATGGCGTGTTACAACAAAAATGGGGGCATTCTGAACAAATAAATCATGTTATTTGGTCTGCTTTTTGTACTTGTTGTAATCCGGAGATTTGTTATTTCACAGGCTTTCCCGAAGTTCTCTAATCCCACATTTTACACAGTGCACGAGATGTAGAGGAGAGCTCGATTTTTCAATGCGTTTGCGCAGCTCCATTCTAAGATGTCCTGCATGGATTATTTTCGTTGACGATGTATACACACGAACTATTATTTCTAGCTGTGATTGATGTTCATGTTATTTTTGGGGCCAGTTGAATTTTGCCGTTTTTCGCAATACACGCGGACCAGTTTACGTCGATTTGCAAACATGTGTTGGACTGAAGCAAAAATGTTCTCATTTTCATGTTGACGATGTGTGAGCAAGGAAATGTCGTCTTAATCACATTTTTAAATCATTAAATCCTGATTCTAAGACGAATTTGAGAAACCTGAAACAGTTTCGGAGTAAAATGTCTAGAATAAGAATGCCAAGTTTTAATCTTTTGTTATAATAACGTAAAACTTTAAAAGAAGGCCGTATTTTAAGAAGTTGTTCAACAAATATAGAATATATACATTTTTCCGATCACATGTAAATCCCCGTATCCATACCGTTCAAAAACTATATAACGTGCCTGAGTGAAGGTATGATTTTTCATGGAAGCTAGGGAAGCTTCAGACATTAAAGAGCCTCGCGTTCATCCTCGGTCTGTCCATGCAAAATGTCGACGTAATCATATGTGGAATATATACGTGCATACATGTAACTAGTAATGCACGGAGATTGATATTAAACCGGACTGGTATTCCAGTACGTTTACATATACTTTGGAGGCCAAAAAGGTCTCGGTTGTCAGAAAAGATTGTCCGAATAAACATATCATGTCAACTCGTTATGATAGATGAGTCGTAACGTGGCGTGTTTCAGTATGTTTGGGATATGCTGATGTTTGTTCTTTTCATAAGTCTAGATTCATGTGAGAGGTTAATATTCGCTATGTTTCACGAGACATACCACCAGTGTTTATTTGGAATGTCTCCGAAACGATACCTCGTAATAATGTTAAAATCCATCTTATCTAAATACATCATACCATTATAGTATATACGTCAATATAGTATTGAGGTGGGCGCCTCGCAAGCGGTTTAGGCTCCAGGTTCGATCCCGTGTCGAGCCATAACGAAGACTTGGAAATGGAACTTGTATCTTCCACGCTTGGCGCTGAGCAGGAAGAGGATAGATCAAGGACTGGGTCGTCAATATGTCTGAAAAATTGTTAAAAACTTGTCTGGAAATTTGTTGAAGTCCTACTCTCTCCCTAGAACTGTGGTGTTACGTTTGTTGAAAAGAAAGAAACCGCCAATGTAATCAGTGGAACAGAGAATCTCTGTCCCTATCAAACTCATTGTTCTTAATTACGTACTTAATTATAGCACCAATAGAAATAAATGGTTCAAACTACGGTGGTTTATGGAGGAATTATTTTTTAAATTATATTATTATTATTTCTGTAAATTATACTATGGACATATTGGACAGACAATTTCAACTCGCTTTGAAAGTACTTTCATCCCGCGTTGAAAGTATAGTTCAACTCGCGTTGAAAATAGTTTCATACCGCACTGAATGTAATGTCAAAAATCGGGACAATTTCAAAATATCGCACCCAATCTAGCGTTACATGAAGCAATTGCAACGTGTATATACATATATATCACCAAAAACACTTATCCATTGTATCAAACGCCTTGTATGATCTTTCATACAGACGTTTAATATTTTTCAGTTGATTAGACTACATGTATATATGGTTATCATTATTAAAGTCGATTAAGTTGAATCATAATCACTTGCTTCAAAATAATGTCATGAGTTCATCTGTCCATTATACATTGTTATCGCGCTGTATTTAAATGGCTATGGGCGACACGCTTACGATAATATAAGCACTGTATGTACACTTTTCATTTCTTTATTACACTGGAGGTCATAAATGCAGAATGATAGTAGGGTAGATGATATAAACTCATGTATGTATTTATAGGTGTAATGCCCGACTGCTCAAGGCCATACGGATCCTTGCGAAATATTACATATACAGTAAAGACACATTTGATTCATCTTTATGTTACATATTTAACAGTTACTCAACTCGGCAAATTGTAATATGATGTTTCACATGCACTGAGAATGTATCCACGTTAATATATTCATACAATGTATAGATTTGGTATAATAGCGGTACATGAAACAGGTAGACTGAGCACTCAGAACAACAGAATATTGCACGGTGGTACTCCATATTCCAACTTGTTTTGATGTTGCTAGTGTAACCATATTGATTTGGCAAATCAGACATTTTTCGCTAAATGAGAAACAATGAGCTACATGAATATGCACATTCACCATTCGCGACTGCTCGGCATATTCCGTCGAAATCATTTGACCTCGCGCATTAATGGTGTAGGGATTTTATAGCTGGCAAATTCTGCTCCACCGGATGTGTGGCATAGCACATACTATTGGATGTGTGTTCGCTCAAATACTTTTATTCGTAACTTCTCGGCGATTTTCGGTGTGAGATCTCGATCCACTTCTTCGATTTCCGCTCGGAAGTTTCGAATGGGACCTGTAATCGTTCACATTCGAAGAATCAACGACATATTAAGACTGCCTGATTAGCCTATCTATATATGTCGTCTCTAGGTAAGTACATGAATGACATCATCGACCAAGCTGACCATGTAACCAGCTTATCTCATCGGTTCAGACATGGGGAAAAGCCCTGTTACCTGCTTGTCCACAAAGTTACATGTGTAACACCTCATTTCTGTAACCAGTGTCACTGCGCTCTCTAATTTGACATGAATATTTAGCAATTAAATCCTGTCCAATGGTACATGTAGCCAAGCAGTGAATTTCTTAACAGTCTCCAGCAAAATTAAACCGGCTACTGGGATATCCATTGTAATAATAGACAGCCTTTCGCCATCCTGAAATAAGTTCGTGGAAATGCTCATGTCGTGTTTACATGTTTTTTTCATTTTACTGATACATGTATTTTCGTCCGAAAGATCATAATTACAACATTGCACTTTGGATTACGTCTCTTCAAAATTCACCTACGACATGTTATAGTGCGCTTTTCATAATATTTGGCAAAGCGTTAATATCCCATGTAAAATGTACGCGCTTATTCATCACGTGATAAACATACTGTATTCACAGTGTTGGCACAGATAGACGGTAAACCTATATTATGATTAAAGACCGCTCTGACCTCAAGGTTCAACTATACTTTTCTCGGAACTCCACTTTGTTAGGGGCACACAGGTAAGTGGAGGGTATAGGTATTGCATGTACGTATATCTCGATAGTTTATACAACCAAAACACGTACTCCTACTCGACTAAAGTCCTCGTCTGTAATTCTCGTTTCAATGCACAAATAAAAATAGTTGGCTCGTATCGGTGGTGTTTATATGCCCACAGTACATTACAGTAGTTTATGTATGATACCTTGAAACGAGAAAAAGTCAGCGCCGACAGCGAGACAAAAACAGTCGAATTCGTCGATCCGCATCATCAGTGATAACGGTATTTTTTTTTAATGATATCTTTACAATATTAAGACGAATTTAAACTGAGAAACATAAGCAGACATAATTTGAGTCGATCCGCTGACTATATAGGCTACCTACACATGTTTCGCAAATTCTTTGTTTTCACTGACAGGAATGACATGTTGTAAGGCAGGTATTGCGGCAAAAAAACGTCTGATAAAACTTCATGATTACACATGTATTTGGCAACTATAGACAATGAAGAAGTGAAGGGACTCAGCAGCCAAACTGTCTTTAACTTGATGAATTGAGATTTACTAGGATATACCTAAAAAAAACACCACAAAAGTTGAATTAAGCTTGTGTTTCTTTTATTTAGAAACTACCGGAACCACGAGGAATGATTGAGTAGGTGATATACCAGTAGTGTACAGGTTGTCAAGAATTGGGCCATGACAGAACACAACAAACCAAAGCCCGTCTTTGTTGTTATATACCTGGCTTTCTCCTGCACAGGTAACTAATCAATTCAGTCCGTGTTTGGTGGTGTTACGTGGAGACATGGTCAGACCTGCCCAACCATAATAATCGAGGATTAACACCTAACATTAACATTGTCAGGAATTTACTGCGATTACTGCACGGTAGTCGGCGAGTCACCTGAACGGACATATTTAATGTACATGCCTTCACGGATTAAGGTAAAGGACATATCGCACGAATGCTGGTTTGTCGGGGTGTAATCTCATATGAAACAAGGTAAGTTTTGGGGCGTGAACCGAGATTTAACTTGAAGGAACGGGACAGTGACACCATGTTGAGGATTTGTCAGGGTTTGATCAGAGTCTATTCCATCATTCTCTTATAGACCAGGGTATAATAACTATAGTTGAAAACTGCTATAAGCCTACATGTAATATGTATGTATGACTAGTTTTCAAGATTGAAGAGGAATAATAAGGAGAACAAGAACATCAACATATATTTCTTTAATATTATCAAATTTTAAAGAATAATTAAATCTTTTTCAACAATTAAAGCCCCGCTCACACAATCAAAGTTTCCATCAAATGCGACCAAATTTTATCAGAATTTTTCATTCCGAGTTTCTTTTGATATTACTTCTGCATGTAAAAATATTAGCTGACTTGTTCATTCTCCTTGTCGAATAATCTCTTTGTCTAAACGCTGCCCAGCTCCAGGTATGTTGTTAAACCGAAATGTCCTGCAGTGACATTATGAAATAGCTATAAATTCATCAGTTCATTCTTTCACATTTATGTTTATACCGGTATCCAATGGAAATATAGAATAATTTATGTGTCATGCCACTTCAACACGGACCAGTATTGGTTACTGAGATTGTACTAATGCAAAGTTTTGGTATTAATAAATGTTGTACATGATTTATTAATCATTCAATTTACAACCTCTGAAAAGAGTTATCTCCCATTGTGATATTAGCCACCTCACACGTCAGACTATCATAGGTCATCCTTCATATAATACATGTCTGTTTTCTCCGTACCAGCCGTGTTTGATCAATTGCTATCCGATACTGTGTCGTATACTCTTAAATCTTAATTGGTCGAATACATATTTTAGAAATGCATTAAATTTATATTTTGGACGACATAATCAGAATATCTATTCCATGTACAAATATCGTACGTAACATTTCAAAGATGTAATGGAACGGTAATTTCGAACAAGTAGGGCATCACATGACTTGCAAAATGGCGGTTGTTTACATATTTCATCTGATATGTTGACGCATTTAAACTCACTTTATTCTTCAAGTTTACCTACAATAAGTAGATGCCGAACTGAGTATTCCCTAAATGGACATGGTCGCTTCCAAAGAGTTTCATGACAATCACCGGTAAATCAGAGCAATCGTCGACAAATCAGAACGCTCGTTAGAAAGAGCGATATAGCGATATAGGGTCTAATGTTTGGGTAATGACCAATTTGATTGGAGCTGATTGACACCATCTTCATTACACCACTTCGAACCTCCTTTGATATGCCAGACCCCCTCCCCTTCAAGGTTCTAAGACTTTATAACTATAGACATGAGACGTCACTGACCTCGAAACAAGTTGAAATTTGTCAGAAGAACGTTATTGATTGGCTGACCTATACATTGGGCCAACACAACCACCATATTAGAAGGAATGACGTCGCTACTAGAGGATGATCTCACTCTACACAGGTAGGTTCGGATTGGTTCGTCTCTCGTTCATAGGTGAAATGTACACATCGGATTTTGAACACTGGAGGCGGTCAGATATACCAAGGCAAGTTCGAAGTGGCAATGTAGAAATTGGCTTGATGAAATGAAGATGCTTGTCATAGACAGCCGAGGAGTAAACAGAAATCGTTGTCAAGTGGACATCCAGTTTGGACAAGGCGCCCGATACACATCTCGAAGCTAGTCGAAGGGTGGAACAGCGTAATATACATCGAAGACACGTAACATAATCAATTATAGAAATTGTAGTGATTTCTGAGTAAATAGGCCACGTGTTCGCTTAAAGTACAGATGTACTAGTATATCAGACAAACTGAGTGTCAGACAGACAAATAGAAATAATCGGCCGATTGCAATAATCTCCCCGAGGTTAGTGAGATTCAGAGCACAGAAGTTGATGATAATGGACTGTTAAGTTCGATGAAAATGTGGGATAAATTTTACATTTGACCTAACAGAAGCTCGGTAGATTCAAATGTATCTAAATTTGGAATCAAACTCAACTTGCAACTTACCGATGGTACCGGCCAATAGAAAAGTGTTATATTGACAATGAATTAATACAAAAAACACCGAGCAAGATTTTCAATCCTTTTATATATCGATTGGTATCTTTGGAGCCTCTTAGTCATCCACGCCTGGAGAGTTTCGACCTGGATATTGACCATAGTAGAAGTAAAAGCGTAAATCCAGTCATACTTCCGGCCAAGTGACCTTTGACACGGTCGTACTCCTCCGCGGCGATGCAGTCACTTCCGCTGCGATGATAAGCACAGGTCTACCTCCGCAGACAGAAAGTTTTTCCACCAAATGTCAACGAGCCTGGTTTTGGGTTCACATCACTGTTGTGTAGGAGTAACGTTTTATTGTTCTCAGATATGCCCCTTTGGTGAGCGTGAAAATCATGGCTCATACCCGACAAGAAAATTTGACAAAAACTGGTAGGTAAATGTCCCATTTTTTTTTTTTTTTTTTTTTTTTTTTTTTTTGACGTTTTGAATTTGCCGCACACGGGACAGTGTATTTCACTGAAATCGCTCTTACAAATTTCTCTGGAAAATGGCCGGATATGACAATTTTTCTAATTTATAATGGCTTTAGAGGAATATTAAAGCACATTTAAAGGGGATTGCAAGAGATTCATTCCTTTTACTGAATTAATGCATTTGCCTTTGAATAAGGATACAAGCATTGTCTTTGAGATGATATATGGATATACCAAGTTTGGGTTAAAGACTATTTGACTAGTGACCGGAGAGGGGATCCCGTTGTTTATTTCCGGCTGAACTGGCTAAGTCAAAGTGTACCGTTTGCTCTTGCTTTCTCCTCGCAATAATCTCCGGTAACTTCCAGAGGTCATTGGCATTGTCAGGACAAGTCCGAGCACTCAACATTCTGGTATCGGGTCCCCGTCACTATCGCCATAAGGGTAAGAGGGGAACCCCAGTACGTCAGTATAACGTAGTACGTCAGCATGGCACTAGGTGCATAGTGGGAACGCGGATGCATGCAAACCTCGCGTAGAATGGGAAATTAGCTTTCAAAGTCGTTGAAAGTATCCCCAACGAAACGTCAACTCCACAACAATAAAGAAGTTGTTATCCATAGAATAGCCTTGCGTTACAATGAGAGGGTTTCTCTGGGCCGTTAGCTAACTTTCGTCAGTCATTTCTTTGCGCATGCGCACTCCCCAGGGAGACCTGGGGTGGACGTTTTGGGTGATAGGTCAGCCATCCGTGGTTCAGATCGTTCTCGAAACTCTCGTGGGGTAGAATAAGATTGGGGTGGTTTGTACCGGGAATGATGTCAATCTGCGCTTGTGCAGTCGGAAAATAGTAGAAAAAGATCAGTCTGGGGTGAGTGAATTGGGGTATATGTGTTCAAACTTTGGGGGAGTAAGTATAGAGTTTTGGTATTTGATCGAATTGGCTAACGCTGTAGCATACGACTAGATGGGTATCAGGGCCCTTGATTCACTTTCGCCGGTAAACTTTTATTGAAAAGTTGTGTGGTGTTTGGGCGAGAGATGGCATATCCTTCCTCCAAATGAGCCGCGTGGGGTGACATATTGAAGCTCTCGTGCTGTAGAATCCGATTTTGTCTGGCCACGTCATTGTGTACATGCACAGTCAGACAGTATTAGAGACAATATATCGTTGGTGGTATCCTATTGAAGCTCGTATCGCGTAGAGTCAGACAGATGGATGGTACGCGCATGCGCACTAGGAAGTAGTAGAGAAAGGTCCGTTTATGAGACGCGCATGTGCACACGACGAGTAATAGAGAAAGGGGTCATGTTCGGTCTGGGTGATCATATGAGGTCGTATGTGAACCACTAGATTGTGGGTGTGACCACCCTCCCCTTACATCTTAACGCCATGAGAGAAAGAAAGGTCCACACGTTCACAAATTTTCATACAGTTCATTATTTCCTCTATCACATCATACCGAAGATGGGGGAGCCGCGTTGGGTGCGTATCTATGATCCGGTCCGTGTATCAGACGCATCGTCCTCCGTCATTTGAGAAAGTTATTATGTCAATCTTCAGCCAGGTCGCTCATATTCGTTAGTCGTATCTCTAAGGCTCTTCGCTTGGTCCAGGGTACTGTAACGGTAACGTGATCAGCTGTCTGCGCACTTAGACCGCATTTTCAGGGCCTCTGTGGATGGTAGCCCCATATCTTGTTCCAAATGACGCTTGGTCTTCATAATGGACCTATGCGTGAGATTGACAGTTATTTCATGCGGCAGCAGGCCATGCTGTTCCTAGATAACCATGACTTTTTGCTCATGTCAGGGAACATGTTGGTGTACGCCTGTTGTAAGTTATCCGGTCCAGCGTCCTTGATCGCCTCAGCATGAATATTAATAGCCTCATCCACAATACGATCCCAAAAGGATGGGTTCTTCCTTACTCAGGCTTCACTGGGACGTAGCCTGCCTCTGAACGGCCAAGCTCTGTATCAGTGGATAGAAATGCAATCGTCTAATCCGTCATTCAATGTTTAGTCGCCGTCCATTGAAGAATTTAATAATCCGCCTGGATAATGCAAAAACCTAATTCATATAATTGCTTTTTGCACCAAATTAAAAGAATAAATAATACCATACATACAACTAGACTAGTTTCGTCCAAGAGAGAAGCGGTCAACAGTTTTCAATGATGCCAGCAAGACATCATGAAGTTCCAAAACTATCAAATCCGTATCTCTGATCAGTAATCTTAATCCATATTATTTTCGTTGTCTTTTCGTTATCTAGATTATGTTGTATCTCAGTCACGCTTTGATTGTGACTGTTCATATGAACACGATGATGATCTTGAAAAACATGGGTTCATCCTACCCCCAGGTTAAGTTACGAATCGTAATGTCATAGATTTTGCACGATACGCTCATATTTTGCTATCAACGTGCGATATGTATCGCCAAATTTGAGAAACATGGAGTGGAGGCGCTTGATGATACAACCCTGTTTTATCAGTTTCTGCAATAATGTTTGTGACGTTGATTAAAATCGGAACATTTAACACAGGATCTTGCAAATGCTACTAAGCGAGATATGTAGACGCCATATACAGTTACAACACATATAAGGGAAGTGGGAAGAGGTGCCGACATACTGGCAGAGCCACATGACTTCACAGTATAGTCTTCCGGTTAACCTATTCTAAAGCACATACCAAGAATCTAACGATTCGTGATATGTGTTGTATCTCAGGTACGCTTTTATTGTACCTGTTCATGTGGCAACTTGGATGATATGACCACACGGCCCCTAGCACCGGCATAAGCGGTATTAGATACAAATCTAGAGAGCTATGATGGAAATGCTCTGACAACTCGTATATTGGTAATTGGTGAGCTGTTTCTCTGTGACAACTCGCACACTGGGGATTGGTGAGCTATATCGTTGTCAGAGGAAAATCACGGCATTTAACACAAAAGACTAGTCTGTAAGGCCCGATGTCGACCCAGCATCAACTTCCCACAAATGCCAACATATATCAAAGACTAAAAGATCTGTACAGGTCCCTCTGGTTTATCACATTCCAGATAGGGATGTAATCATCTCCTTTGTCGTTAAGTCGACGAGAGAGAAGGCCCGCTTCATTTTTATAGAGATATAGGTCTAAATAAGATTTGCCGTTAGGGTCACCTGTAGTTTCCTTCAAATCCAGTGAAGATGGATACATATCCTTAACTGTGTCATTTATATAGCGATTATCCACAGCAAGAATTTCGTCTATACAGCGTTTGGTGAATGAGAAGGGACGAGCTTTGAAATTGTCTGTTGTTGAAAGCGGCTGCTTATAATGCACCGATTTTGGTCAGCTAAAAGGGATGCAAAATTAGTACCTATTGGAATACCTATATGCTGTTGATATATTGTATTGCCAAATTCCGCATTGTAATACAACTCTATAAACAAAGAAACATCCCACGAATTATATCCCTTGTATGTAGTAGAGCTAAAGAATACTTTATGGCTTCTGACATTGATGTATCAGCGATCAGTTTTCTTGAATACCGATATTGTTAATGAACTAAGACGGATAAATAGGTCCTGATGAGTGATTGTCGTATAGAGAGTGGAGAAATCCCATGTGGCTACATATCCTGTAGTGTATTTTTCCTTTCGTATCAAGTTCTTCTATAAGACATTTTGATATATCCACATGCATGCAATTCCAGAGTTCTTAGAAACAGTGGCGCAATAAATTTCCCAAAATGCTTTTACCTCCTGAAGGGCCCTCATCAACAAGGTTGAAAGACGCTCACCAGTCGTATCAGTCGTTGCACATTCAGAATCAGACGGTAAGCTCCCAGCATCTGAATCGGCTTCTGGCGCCTTGATGTCTTCATACCAGTGTATATACTTCTGGCGTAACATCATATCGTAGTATCTAGTGAACGAGCGTTCGCACTCAGTGCATGTTGACGGTTTAGCATCGAATGTGCACGTCTTTGGTATACGTTTGCTTTTATGGACGTGACAGAGTAACGTCCACCACGCCTAGATTAACGCTTTAACCCCCTATCTTAACGCCTTATGGCCCTAACGTACGACTTGACGCTTGTGGACCATCCAGTCACACGCACATGATTTGACCATTGACCCTTGACCGTTGGTGGAAGTAGCGTCATCACTGGAAATGGCATCATCACCAGAAGTAACGTCATCGTACACATATGCGCTCACCTGGCGGTGCCATCTGGGCCCTATAGGGTTTATGATGCAGAGTACCGACGGCATCACCAGATGAACGCACATGAATGCGACGAAGTGACTTCCGGTGATGACGTGACTTCCGGTGATGAGGCTATCATACGACCGGGTGAACGTCCATTTTAGATCACGTGACCGGAAGTGCCGGAAATATAGCGGCTATCACAGCCAGAAAAAAGGGATAAATATCACCCCGGAAAGGTGATGAGTTATTAAAAGCCATCACCCTTTTTTATGATCACATTTAAAACTGATGTTCATCACCTCTGAAGAGTGATGAGCAATGATTTTGAGGGTGATGAGGCAAAATCATCACCCTTAGCAGGTGATGGCTGTCACCATTTGAAGGCGATGACTCTAACCATTTTAAAGGTCTTTTTTTTCCTGGCTCTGATGAACCCTGGCCTACAGAGGTCAGTACGCTGGATTTACGCTTTTACCAGTACTGATCATCCCAATTCTGAACATATTATTATATTGTAGGATATCTGGTACGCTTTGTTCTGACATACTATTAACACCGTGAAGTTTCATTGGGTGAGAGAAAATGCTATTCTAGAGTCTCATCCTCCCGCCACAGTTGTTTTTGTATAACCTATTTCTGCCTCCCGATTATCATGTTGTAAACATGTGTACATGCTCACATAAAATTCCACACACGATATCCGTACACGTATAATGATGATCTGTTTTCTTGATATACCTTCCTTTATGATCTCTGTTCAGTTATGGTGAATGTGATATTCATATCGTCCCTTCTTGTATAGTAATAGCATCCCACACAAACGCCCCTTCTTAATACTTTGTGTAGTGTCAAATGGTCGCATTCAGTGGTTGATAGAAATAGCGCTATTCACAAGGTTTTCTATAAAATACTCTTCAAGCCGAACTACACTCATGAGCGGTATATTCATCGGTGACGTCACCATAAATAAACACACATACAGTGATTGGTTGTGTGGAAGATTTCATGCGACTCAGACGGCACTCTGAGGATCAAATCCTGGCACGGAATATCTGGAAGAAACTGTCCCACAGGATTCGATACTCAAAGTACTCAGTCGGTGACTTGTTTTGAGATATGTACATAATGTACCTGAGCATATGAAAGATTTTACGGAGGTATTGTAGGCCTAGCTATTTTGGCAAATTCCCCACCAATCAATCTATTTGTAAAAATTTGTTCCGAATACATAATCATACTTATCCGGGCTGTAGCACGTGTTCGTTGCATCATTTTACTAGCTCTAAATTATATCATGTAAAATGCATATATGCATTTGTCTTTTCTAATGCTTTCAATCATTTGGTCAATTTTGAGTGAATTTGACATTTGAACAATCACTACAGAATTAGCTCTGTCTGTCTTTTTGTTTAAAACAAGTGAAAGTGATTATTTTTATCATATTTTGGTCTGTCAAATTTAGTTGCCGAAATGTCGCGTGCTGAAATGCCGTACCCACCAATCTGTTCCTAAATGTTCCATCACATTGACCCTCACCCTCTCCGACAATATGTCAAAAGTTACTGAATTTTCTCAAAAGTTACAGTATGATGGCCAAGTTACAATATGATGGCCAAAGATGTCCTGGAAATTAATGTCCCTTCTCATCTCCTTTTCTGGAGGGATAAATGTCCGTCCTTGAAGGCAAATATAAATTATTTAAGCTGACGAAATTGAGCCTACGAGACGATTGATTTGTTTGGGAGAACATCTGCGTGGTTACACCGTGATAAAAACACCCCCTTCCCACCATGAAGGGTTGTAAAAAACTCATGCTCATTATTTCGACCTCGATGTCCCAATAAATACATATACTGTTATAAAAAATATAAACCATGCAGTATATCTAGGAGAACATCGTTGTTATAAAAGTATTGGGTTAACAATGACTTTATTGTATTTTCTGGGGGAATTTTGCGTGGTATATCCGAAGACTATTTATATTTCATCGGTGAGGCAGCTCTATAGCATGCATATATATATATATATATATGAATGCCACAGTCATCCGTATAAACTCTTCCCTCGATGTATAAAATGCATACACTACACCCAAACGAAAGAAGAAGGGGGACAAATCTGTTGATCTCTTTGCTGATTCACCCCACAGACTTACATGTGAAAATAGATTCAAGTCGCCAGCGTAAAAATTTACACTGACATAACAGAAAGCCTGACTTTATAATCCGATGATCTCCTGTATGATAATAACATGATGAAGAATAGCCCCAATATTTTCCGATTTCCGGCAAAGTGAGATTAGCTGTAACACTTTTCAAGTAAAACATTGTAAGTTGCTAGAACTGTTGTCCAGAATTTTATTCTTGAAATTCTTGTCATATTTTCTTGATTAGCGATAACTATCATACCGGGCATTAACAATGTGATATTATATTATAATTGTCGTAGTATTGTTTAATTGCGACATTTTCAACATATTATAGTGATCAACTCTTCTGATACAGTCTTCTCAATGAGTATATTACTTTTTCAGGAATTTATTCTAGGCCAATGGTATTTGCACTTCTTTAGTACGGAAGCGTATTAGTGCCAGTGTGAAAAAAAAAATTCCGAGATTTATCTCCTAATTAGGACATAATATCTCCTAATTAGGAGAAAATTATCTCCTAATTAGGACTTATTATCTCCTAATTAGGACTTATTATCTCCTAATTAGGAGAAAATTATCTCCTAATTAGGACTTATTATCTCCTAATTAGGACTTATTATCTCCTAATTAGGAGATAATTATCTCCTAATTAGGTGATAATTATCTCCTAATTAGGACATATTATCTCCTAATTAGGACTTAATATCTCCTAATTAGGAGATAATTATCTCCTAATTAGGTGATAATTATCTCCTAGTTAGGACTTATTATCTCCTAATTAGGACTTAATATCTCCTAATTAGGAGAAAATTATCTCCTAATTAGGAGCTATATGGGCTATAGGATACAAGGTGCACCAAAGGTGTGTGTGCCCATGTGTACGATGACGTCACTTCCGAGCTTAAGGCAGTGATGCCCTAAACGCAGTGACGCTCTAACGCTAGTGGGTGAGTGAGCGAGTGAGTGAGTGAATGCGCAGGCTTCGAGATCCCGACTGCCCCATCCACGAGCTGAATGGCGACCCCACGCACAGGTCCATCATGAAGACCAAGCGTCACTTGGAAGAGTATATGGGGTTACCACCACCGAGGCTCTGGAAAATGCAATCAGAATGCGCAAACAGCTGTTTCAGGACATGCTGACTGAACGGTATCCTGGCCTGCCGGCAATGCTTAGGTCACACCGAAAGAAGATTGAAGGAAGGCTTCTGATTGGACGAGAGCCTACTTGAAGTATAAACATACCCAACGCGGCTCACCCAGGATGGGTATGATGTACTGGAGGGGAAAATAAAATGATTGACCTGTCATCCTTGTTGTTTCCTCAACGGTATCATGGTATTATGACGCAAGGGAATCGACCACCAGCGTATTAAAATCTCGTTGACAAGGGACTACTTTCTGTGCGCGGAGGCTTCTCCACGGACATGACCGCATCACCGTCGGACATTTCAGCCATTTCCTCTGCTACACAAATGGAATCAAATATAGAACCAAACCGGTTTCATGTAGAATCATCTTTCCCATTTTGGTTCCATATGGAACCACATTTGTTTGGTTCAACTTTTTTTATATTTTTGTATAACCCGAAGAACCTTGTCTAGTTATAGATACATTGCATATTATGTGTTTAGGATTCGACAATGTAACCATCTAGTCTGGCCCCCGGCCTTTTAAACAGCGACGCTGATTGGTCCAGTGCATACCATTGGGCTACGCTGATTGGGTCAGAGGAGGCATATCAATGACTCGTAAAGAGCTATTACACTTGATATGTTCTGCATGAATTGGATGAATGATAAAGATAGTCGAACTTGTATATAGTCATTTATAAATTTTTACTTCTCCATCTTTTGATAATCGTTTTAAACCATATTGCTTGTAAAATTATGAATTGAAAAAAAATGTAAAGGGCCGCGAAATCCGTATGGGAAATGTCCCTTAAACTAAAATTTCAATCAATCATTCACCTATACGCACTCCGAACTCCATTCTCACATTGGCAGAGTATCGGTATATCTGACAGTATATGAGAAATAAACATCCTAGATGCCATTTGGCAATGGGAAATGATTTTCTTGCAATTTTGAAACCATTCTACCAACTAATACGATTTTTATAAAATCAAACAACATTTTAACCTGAAAAGAAAATTCCGCCGAAGAGGCGACACGCAAGCCGAGAATTGCAAGCTTGAATGAACCCACCTTTGCTGTATAATAGTATATCAGATAAAATGTTAACGTTACTACATGTAGGCCACTGTGTATCTGAATTCAAGAAAATGCGTCAGAGTGTTGCATTATGCAGTTGTTTTTTCAGAAGAGTTCATAATATTCAGTTCGGACCTATTAATGTAAGATATTGTGGAGTAAATCTGACACGTCCCCTTAGTATGCAGGTTTGAACACCTAAGCATGTACAGTATTTTTCAAATCGTCTGCGCAAACTCTTTTGCCAAAAAACCCCAGAACGATTCGCCTTTGAAATTTGAACGTTTAAATTTAACATTGATTTCAAGCAGCAAGTCAAAAGCATTACGTAATTTTAAATATTATTTAGGTGTGAAAAAATTGTGATTTATTTGATTACTTATAATATTTGTAACTATGATAGAATATGTATGCGTTAATATCATCTGAAAACTATGACGACTAATCAATTATATAAATAATTAAATAAACCTTTGCCGTCAGATGTGTTTCATAAAATTTTAGCACTACTAGAACACTGGCCCGTTGAAAAAATATCAGTGAAGAAATAACACACTTCATTTGTTTTTTAATTAGGTTACGGGATCGCTCACTCAGAAGGGAAAAATTGGTAGAAGTGCAATATTGATGAATAATAAACTGTGTGGACGGAAAGAGTTAATGGTAGCGGTTGGCGTGTAATCAAGAAGACAATACAAGAATATTAAGTAACATCAGGGCTGTTTGAAGGCCTGATACGCAAATGATCTCCAGTAAGGATTTCAGAAAAAGAATTGCCGTAAATGTAGGTATAT